>JXCR01141835.1:71856-101433 GCA_002079205.1 Phalaenopsis hybrid cultivar | reverse complement strand
TACAGTAAAAAATAAATAATTTAAAAAAAAAATAAAAAAATAAAAAATAATAATAATCATCATGAAAATTGAAAAGAAAAATTTTCTTTACTTTCCTCTTTCGCCACAAATTGATCTTTTCTACATTCCCTTGGGTTTGATTTCTTCTCTCACAATTTTGCAAAACTTCACATATTTCGACATTCTTTCTACACTCTCATTTCGGGGTCAATACCTAAATTCTGATTCCCTCCCTTTGAGATCAGTACCTAAATTTTGATTCTTTTTTTGAGGTTGATACCTAAATTTTAACTCTCATTTTGGGGTCAGCACCTAAATTCTAATTCCATCCCTTCGGGGTCGGTACCTAAATTTTGATTCTCTTTTCGAGGTTGATACCCAATTTTCAACTCTCATTTCGGGGTCAGTACCTAAATTATGATTCCTTTCCATTGAGATAAATACCTAAATTTTGATTCTCTTTTTGAGGTTGATACCCAAATTTCAACTATCATTTCGGGGTCAGTACCTAAATTTTGACTCCCTCCCTTTGAGGTTAGTATCTAAATTTTGATTCTCTTTTCGAGGTTGATACTTAAATTTCAACTCTCATTTCGGGCTCAGTACCTAAATTTTTATTCCCTCCCTTCGAGTTCAATACCTAAATTCCCATTCTCTTTTGAGCCCAAATTTCAACTCTCATTTTAGGGCCAGTACCTAAATTTTGATTCCCTCTTTTCGAGGTCGGTACCTAAATTACGATCTGCTTTTTGAGGTTGATACCTAAATTTCAACTCTCATTTTGGGGTCAGTACCCAAATTCTGACTCCCTCCTTTTGAGGTCGGTACCTAAATTTCGATTCTCTTTTTGAGGATGATACCCAAATTTCAACTCTCATTTCGGGGTTATTACCTAAATTTTGATTCCCTCCTTTTGAGGCTAGTACATAAATTCTGATTCTCTTTTTGAGGTTGATACCTAAATTTCAACTCTCATTTCGGGGTCAGTACCTGAATTCTGATTCCCTCCCTTTGAGGTCGGTACCTAAATTTTGATTCTCTTTTCGAGGTTGATACCTAAATTTCAACTCATTTTGGGGTCAGTACCTAAATTTTGATTCCCTACCTTTGAGGTCGGTACCCAAATTTTGATTCTCTTTTTGATATTGATACTCAAATTTGAACTCTCATTTTGAGGTCAGTACCTAAATTCTGATTCCCCTTGATCAGCTCTTGAGTTGGATATGAGTCCCCGTGCTTTCCTTTTCAATCTAATCTTTTCGCTACCCTTTGGATTTGATGTGAGTCCCAGTGCTTTCCTCCCCAATGTGGAAGATATTGTTTTCCTTTTTTTCTCTTTCTTGTCATCATTTAGGTTAGATGCAAGTCTCAGTGCTTTCCTTCCTAGCGTGACCAACATTTTTCGCTACCCCTTGGGTTGGATGTGAGTCTTAGTGCTTTCCTCCTCAATGTAGTAGACATATTTTTCTTTTCACCACTTAGGTTGGATGTGAGTCCCAGTGCCTTCCTTCCTAGCATGACATATACTCTGCTGTCACCTCTTAGCTCGGATATAACTTCCTTAGTTGTATTCTGAGTTGATATAGTCTTCCTTCTTCACTTATTTCTCTACATCCTTTGGGATAAGATTTAATCTTGATTCTTCTTCCACACATTCTTTGATATTATTGTCAAATTTTAAATCTTCCATTCGCACATATTTCAAAAGCAATTTGAAAATTCAAATCCATGACAGCGATTTCAAGATATGCTCGCCAATCCCCAACAAAAATCTTACTCCACCTCAATTGGAACTTGACATTCAATTTGTCCCAAGTATGGTTACTTGGACATTCTTGAGGAATCGGGTTGATCATTTCAGTCAACGCCAATAGGCGCGTCGTGCTTATGCATTACACCACACCTATTAGGGGTCCATTTGTTGAGCTCATTTTGAGGTCTTCCATTCTCTAGATACTCTAGGATCAAGCCTTAATATTTCTCAATTTTGACTCTCTTAGAGGACTAGAATGGGACCCACACCCCCTATAAATTCAAGCCATTTCTTTGCTCCTTACAGTTTCATATGGACGGTTCTAGATCCTCAACATTCAATTGAGTCGATTGAAAGGCCGACATATTGAAGCTCAAATTGAGCTCCTATAGAAATTTGAAAGACATAGGTGGACACTGTGGCGCGTGCAATGTTTGACTCGCCACTGCAAGCGTCGTATTTGACTTTGGTTGTTGCTTATGCAAGTAACGGTCAATATTTTCATCTTACTCGTTAAACGGCTCCGATCAGGTTAAAATAGATTTATTTGATGTGCCGCACGCGAATCAAAGTTAATTTGACGCGATCATCGACGAATTTGTCGTGATGATCTTGAATGACAAAACGGACCGCGTCGTCGCGTCTGGAACATCAATTTTAGCTAGGAAGGGCACATAGTTTTGTTTAGGTGCCGCACTTGCACAAAATTTGTTTTTTTAAACTATATATAAAATAATTTTTCTTTTAAAAAAAGGAGTTTGTTTGTTTTCTTTTTTAAAAAAAGAAAAATAAATATAACCTATATTTTTTTGCCGCGTTCCTCCCCTTTCTCCTCACGAAGCCTTTCTTGCCCTAACCGGACCTTTTCCTCCTCCTCGCTTCTCTTAATTGGATCTCGGAGTTTCTCCCGGTTCTCCAGTCATCCCTTCCCTCACCGGTCTTAACCGACTTTTGTCACCGGTTGTTTTGTCGGTAACCTTTTTCTCACCAATTTTTTCCCACCCAAATTTGTAAGCCTCATCAATAGGCACTTCTCCTTCCTTCAGCTATAAATAACCTCTCTGGAAAAGGGTTGAGAAGGTTGTTTTTTTTATCTGGAAGATTTGAGTTTTTTTCTTGAGGTTGGCTTTGCGTTTTCTAAAAGTTCCCCGGAGAGATTTTTTTTGGGTTAGATCTTCTTTCTAATTCATATATTAAAGAAAAAAAATCGAATGGCTAGTAATTTCTTTTGGATTTGGCTTCTTCCATTGTGGTGATTTGGAGATTATTTCTCCTTACCGCTTCTAAATTCTCCTAAACCATTTTGGAGATACTTAGAGTTTCGAATCTCGAATCGATGAGTCAATATACCTGGCTTCTTTTTCTTACTTCTACTTCCATGAATATGAATATTTTGCCAGAGAAATAGCATTGTATTTCTGCTTCATAGATAGAAGGAACTTGATATTACTTCTTTTATTTGCTATTCTTAAGCTTCATTGAACTTTGTTGGAAATCAGAGTTTATATATTACCATCTCATTGAGATTAATTTTGTCATAATTCCATAGCTGTTAAGTCCTGGATTTATGATAATGAATTGCTATCATATATTATTGTTATTTCGATACTTGAGAAATTACTTAGAAGAGACATTTCTTGCGTATTACTCATGCTGAGGTTATCTTTGCTAATTTTGAGTACTCTTGATTAATATTTTCTCATTGCATTGCTTTAACATGGAGATTATTGAGTTTATGAGATCCATGGGAAATCTTGTATTGAGGTTCTTAGTTGGGCATTCGATTCCGTCTGATCTTGGAAGTTTTGTTTTGAACTTCTCGGCTGATTCTATATTTCATTATAACAATTTATGAGTTCATCTAATCTCGAAGGCTCAATTATGTTTCCCATAGCTCTCTTTATTTGAACTTAAATATTGGAAAAAATTTTAGGGATCTGGATAGCGATCTTGTGGCTCAATTTTAGCTTGGTAATGCCCTATTCCTTTTGGCCATTTGATGGATTTGACTTAGCTCTTATGTGGAGATTCAATTATATTTCCTGTAATTCTCTTTATTTGAACATCGACATTGGGAACATTTTAATGATTTGAAAATACATTTGGAATTTGTTTCTTGCTTCTCTTGCTGCCCCTTATTAGAATACATGTTGAAAATGAAATGTTGAACTCTTTTTTTATTGTTATTTTCAAATTAAGTAAGTGTTGTAATTCATTTCAACACTGAGAAATATTTGGCTTTAGAGATTCGTTACACTTATCTATTTCCTATTATCAATTCTTGCTTAAAACATATACAGGGGTACAAGAAATTTTGAAGTCTAAGGCTTTATAAAATCTGATTGTTTATGGCTTTGTTTTGACTCATTTGATGAGTTTGATTTACCTGGAATGTTTCTCTATTTTTTCTCCCTTTTGCTAGACTCGGTTTTGCCCATCTGTTGGCATGGTTTGCCCCTGTGTCGACTCGGTTTTGTCCCTATGTTGTGCTCAGTTTTGCCCCTGTGCTGGGCTTGGTTTAGCCTCTATGTTGCTTGGTTTTTACCCTCTTTTCTTTCCCTTATTTGAATACATGTTGGAGATCATTTTAAGGCTTAGGAAATGCATGCATGGGCTCGATTTATGCCTTCTTCGCTTCCCCTTGTTCAATCACCTGCTGGAATTTACTTTTATGGCTCAAAAAATATACTTAGGACTTGGTTTTGATACTTCTTGCTACCCCCTTGTTCAAATACCTACTGGAATTCATTTTTTTCAGGATTTGAGATATACATTTGGGATGCAGATTTTGTTCTTCTTGCTTTTTTTTTTGCTCAAATATATGTTAGAATTCATTTCAATGATTTGAAATATACATTTGAGACCCAAATTTTGTTCCTTTTTCTGCCCTTTGTTCGAGGATATGTTGAAAATCATCTTTTAACTTTGAGAGTTAATTTTAAATGCTATAATCTTTGTTTCCCCTTGAAAAATTTAAGTGAGTATGCAATAATCACATGTACATGTTTACAATTTGGGCCTAAGGTGGAAGGTGGATGCTATAAAAATGCTTAAATGATTACTCTTCTCATTTTCTTGATATGAGATATATAAAACTTAGTTCGATGAGCATATGAAATATCGAGATGGCCTATTAGTTTGAGATGAGGGTTAACAGGCAATGATGTAAAGAACCATTTAACAGCTTTGTTTATAGCTGAAATATAAGATCAATACTCAATTACTGTGATGCCCTTTCACCCCTAAATCATCAACAACTCTAACTCCTTTCAAAAGGCCTAAGAATTGGTATTGATAAAAGAGCAAATACTACAAGTCCTTGCACAGATGCTACACTTAGAAAAGAACATATACTATGGGTTTTACACAGATATTACACTTGCACAAGAAATAGATACTACACTCACATACACACTATACAGCTCATACACTACACCACCAATAGCATAATGCACCTCAGATATTATACAACGAATCCCACACACTATGCCTTGCATGATAGATAGTATATTTCAAGTATAGGTGCACTACACTTTGATGAGTTCAGGTACTACATTTAAAATATAGGAGCACCACACTTTGCTGAGTTTAGATACTACGTTTCACGTATAGGTGCACTACACTTTGATTAATTTAAATAATACATTTCCTTATAGGTGCACTACACTTTGATGAGTGCAGATACTACGTTTCACGTATAGGTGCACTGCACTTTGATGATTTCAAATACTACATTTCACGTATAGGTGCTCAACACTTTGAGGAGTTCAGATACTACTCCGTTCAAACATCCTTTAAATGATAGGGTCTAGGGTTGCTTGATTATAGAGGTGATTCGTTGGTGACCTCTAGTTGATATTGATAGGTTGACTTTGATATACCAGTTGCCTGTGGGATTGAGATAAAAGAGAAAAATAGGTCTATTCTGAGCCTAAACTAAAATTGAAAGCTAATATTCCACTTCAAATTTTCATATGTTTATCAGTTAACCTTTCTTTTATCATTTGCAAATATTTGTCTAACCATTTTATATCATGCAATTGTAATATGTTTTGTAGCATCGTCAGACTTAATCAGGTACACTTAGTTATTTCAATTTTGTTCCTTTACTGTACACACTTTTTTTATTGCATAGTCTTTCCTTTCTTTATGTTTCTTCATTTCCATAATTTTCTTTCAGTCTTTTCTTATTACAGTAAGTCACTACACAGTTGTTTCTTTCTTGTACTATATTGTATTATATACATTCACCTACATTCAAACGCTTAAATATAAGTTCTCCTAGTATGTTTATACATTCCCCTAGGATAGGCCTTTCGAGGCATAGTTTTCTCTCTTCTTTCTCCCTTCTTCTTGGGACCAAACGATGACATTATCAATTGGTGATTCATCCCCGGGCAGCGATCGAGACGATAAATCTAGAGAAAATGACAACTCATCTTCGGATGGCGGTCGAGGTAAAAACAAAGAGACAGCAGAAGAAGCTTCAACTAGATTTTGGTAGATTTAAATAACATACCTATAGGAGGTTGAGGTAGTTTGTCTTGCACAACGTAAATCTTCTCACTATCTTTTAGGACTTTCTTTGATTTCATATCGTACACTATAATTCCTAAACTGTTTAGGCTTCCAAGGTTGTCATTTGGCACTACATAAATCCTAATATTTTCTCAGGATATTTGCATATGACACGCAGACATAAGTCCTGAATATCTAAATAATTTACAGGACTGAAATATTACATAATTTCCCTTTCAAAGATGTAAAACCAAATCATAGGTTAGTTTGAGATGTCACTGAATATTCTTTAGTATTTTCAACATCTCTTAAATTTCATTCCTTTGGATTACGGAAATAACAGTTCTTTCTTGAACCAATCCCATTTGACTTTTCCTATGAACAATTGTGGAAACTTGAACATTGATCTCTTGAAGACGAAACCTCTAATCATTATCGAGAGTTTTCTTCGGTGACTTTGGTTGTCTATGATGTAATTAACTATAAGAGTTTGCCTCTATTAGAAATTAAGAACACATATTAATCTAAACACTATCTAATTTGTGTATTAGATAGGGGAATTTGTTGGCTATAAATTTCACAGATCAAAATAAGAATCATAAACTTTTAAGTTTAGATAGTTAAGTCTACTAATAAGTGATAAGTTCATCCATCAAGATGAAATATCAGTTATGGTATTGTGCTCAACTATTGAAACTATTAGATATATGAGGTCTATCCGGTCTCATGTTTTTTTTAAAGAATATCATTTTCACAAAATTAAAATTACATTATATATGTTATATTAAATTCTAAATTTTAAAATCTTATTTTCGAAAGAAAAATAGTCAAAAAAATCAAAGTAGGTTAATGTAAGGTTTATTTGATTAATTAGACTTAATATATGTTAAGTCTAATTAGTTTAAGGTTAATTAAACCTAATTTAGGTAAGGTTTAATTGATTAATTAGACTTAATATAGGTTAAGTCCAACTAAGTTAAGGTTAATTAAATCTAATTTAGGTAAGGTTTAATTGATTAATTAGACTAAATATGGGTAATGTCTAATTAGGTTAAGGTCAATTAATCCTAATTTAGGTAAGATTTAATTGATTAATTAGACTTAATAAGTGCTAAGTCTAATTAGGTTAAGGTTCACTAAACCTAATTTAAGTAAGGTTTAATTGATTAGTTAAACTTAATATAGGTTAAGTCTTGTTAGGTTATGGTTAATTAAACCTAATTTAGGTAAGGTTTAATTGATTAATTAGACTTAATATGTGTTAATTCTAATTAGGTTTTGGTTAATTAAACTTAAATTAGGTAAGGTTTAATTAATTAGTTAGACTTAATATAGTATAAGTCTAATTAGCTTATGGTTAATTAAACCTAATTTAGGTAAGGTTTAATTGATTAATTAAACTTAACATGGGTTAAGTCTAATTAGGCTAAGGTTAATTAAACCTAATTTCAGTAAGGTTTATATGATTAATTAAACTTAATATAGGTTAAGTATAATTAGGTTAAGGTTAATTAAACCTAATTTAGGTAAGGTTTGATTGATTAATTAGAATTAATATGGGTTAAGTCTAATTAGGTTAAGGTTACTTAAACCTAATTAAGGTAAGGTTTAATTCATTAATTAGACTTAATATGGGTATATTCTAATTAAGTTAAGGTTAATTAAACAAATTTAGGAAAGGTTTAATGGATTAATGAGACTTAATATGGATTAAGTCTAATTAGGTTAAGGTTAGGTTAAGGTTAATTAAACCTAATTTAGGTAAGGTTTAATTAATTAGTTAGACTTAATATGGGTTAAGTCTAATTGGGTTTAAGGTTAATTAAACCAATGTTTGGTAAGGTTTACTTGATTAATTAGACTTAATATGGGTTAAGTCTAATTGGGTTTAAAGATTAATTAAACCTAACTTAGATAAGGTTTAATTGAATAGTTAAACTTAATATGAGTTAAGTCTACTTAGGTTAAGGTTAACTAAACCTAACTTAGATACGGTTTGATTGATTAATTTGACTTAATTAAGGTTAAGTAGAATTAGATTAAGGTTAATTAAACCTAATTTAGGTAAGGTTTAATTGATTAATGAAACTTAACATGGGTTAAGTATAATTAGGTTAAGGTTAATTAAACCTAATTTAGGTAAGGTTTAAATGATTAATTAGACTTAATATTGGTTAAGTATAATTAGGTTAAGGTTAATTGAACCTAATTTAGGTAAGGTTTAATTGATTAATTAGACCTAATATGGGTTAAGTCTAATTAGGTTAAGGTTACTTAAACCTAATTAAGGTAAGGTTTAATTCATTAATTAGACTTAATATGGGTTAAGTCTAACTAATTTAAGGTTAATTAAACTAATTTAGGTAAGGTTTAATTGATTAATGAAACTTAACATGGATTAAGTCTAATTAGGTTAAGGTTAATTAAATCTAATTTATGTAAGGTTTAATTAATGAATTAGACTTAATATGGGTTAAGTCTAATTGGGTTTAGGGTTAATTAAACCTAAGTTTGGTAAGGTTTACTTGATTAATCAGACTTAATATGGGTTAAGTCTAATTGGGTTTAAAGATTAATTAAACCTAACTTAGAAAGGTTTAATTGATTAGTTAAACTTAATATGGGTTAAGTCTATTTAGGTTAAGGTTAACTAAACCTAACTTAGATAAGTTTTAATTAATTAATTTGACTTAATAAAGGTTAAGTCTAATTAGATTAAGGTTAATTAAACCTAATTTAGGTAACGTTTAATTGATTAATTAGGCAATATGGGTTAACTCTAATTAGGTTAAGGTTAATTAAACCTAATTTAGGTAAGTTTTAAATCATTAATTAGACTTAATATGGGTTAAGTCTAATTAGGATTAGGTTAATTAAACTTAATTTAGGTAAGGTTTATATGATTAATTAGATTTAATATAGGTTAAGTCTAATTGGGTTTAAACCTAACTTAGATAACGTTTAATTGATTTGTTAGGTCTAATAAGGGTTAGACCTAATTAAGATTTGTTGAGTTAAACCATATGCAGTTTAGGTCTAACTAAGGATTAATTAAGTCTAAATGTGGTTTAGGCCTAATTCGGGTTTGTTAAGTTAAACCTAATGTAGTTAAGGTTTAAATAGGGTTTAAATAGGTCTAAATGTGGTTTAAATCTAATTAGATGTGTATTGAGTTAATCCCAATGTAGTTAAGGTTTAACTAGGTTTAATTAGGTTTAAAGGTGGTTTAAACCTAATTAGGTTTGATTTTGTAGTAAATTTAATTTATTTAAATTTTAATGGGTTAATTAAGTCTAATGATGTCTTTTAGACCCAGTTAAAGTTTGATTTGAGCCTATTTTGAGTTAGACTCAATATTGACTTAGTTCATGATGAATTGAGCTAAGTATACTGAGGAGAGGATTTTTTGAGTTTAAAATATTAATTTAAAATTAATAAATTTTAACCCTAATATAAAAATGTCATTTTAAATTGTCTAATGTTTTGAGAATTGTCATTTTAAGATTTTTTTTCTGTCACCTCAAATTTCCTAACTATTTTCCAACTTTATTTTCCTTAATTTTCATTTTTTATAATTATTGTTAAAAAATAAAAACAAAGTGTCCTGAAAAATTTGGAAATCATGTCTTAAAGGATTTTTCTAGCCTAGGAAAAATTAGGAAGGATTCATAAGGGCCTTGAAATAATTCCCTAAAAGTTTCATATTTTTTTTGTCTTATAAATAATTTTTAATAATAAAAATACTGCAGAGAGTATTTAATTATTTAAAAATAAAATATAAAGGATAGAATTATAATTTTTGTATTATAATTTTGTCCTTTTCATGCTGAGTTCAGGGGTATTTTTATTTTTTTTTTCTAATTTTTGTTTGAAAAGTTATGAATTTTTTATAAATTGGTAATTTTCTAAATTTTTTGAATTTCCTACTTAAAGGAAATTCAACGCAGCCGCTGACTCATACATCGTATTTTCTGAATTTTGACGCGGCGCTATTTGAGTGGGCAAGGTTTCCACGTAGACTGCCACGTGGCCCGCGGTTTTATATGGTTTGTATGGAAGAAATTGCGGTCCGATGGTATCTCAATCTACCTTTTTTAATACATAAAAATGGATGGCATCTCGTCAACTTCCCTAAACAAGCGTTTCCCGTGGACCGTCTGTGATCTAAGCGTCAGATCTCACTCAGATCTTAATGAAAACTCATGGAGATTGTTTCATAAGCTTCATCATGGCAAAATGAACATATCCATACAGATTTATAGTTGTTTTGAGTTTGTGCATTTCAAAAAGGTCCAAACCAAGCGCAAATTAGGTTAAATTGGCTATACCTTGGTTTGATGAGGTGAAGCCTCAATCAAATTTGATAGGATCAATTGTTAGGTTCTTGCAAAGCTCCTGGTAGGTTCAATTCAAGATGGAATTGGATCCAAGCAAAAGTTCACCAAAAAGGGGTCACGACTTGATGTAGATCCAGGTTAAAGCTCAAGGGAGGATCCAATTTTGATTGGAATCTTCTTCTTACACCTCAGGGAAGGTGTAGGATGAGTTAATTTTATGATTAGGTGGGGTTTTTATTTGACCCAAAAGTTGTTCTATTTTTAGCGATTTGGGTTTGGCTAATTTGGAAGAGAGGAATGGGTTTCAAGGCTTGATTCAGAGGAGAATCAATTGCCTATAGAGTGAGGAAGAAATTTGCTATTGGAAGCATTTGGAATTGGGCAATGTGGATGGGTTTCCTTAATTTCTCCTCTTACTTTGTAGCTCACGACAAGCTCCTTTTATAGCCATTAATGGTAGCTTCCTGATTCAGGGCTATGCAAGGGGGGTGGTTCTCATCCTTAGATTACTTTGAGGATAAGTTCCAAGAGCCATTAATTTATGGATAAATTTTTTGATCAATTATCCTTATGGTTTTCATTTAGGTTAGAGTTTAGGATCCAATTTTGGCTCCCTCCAATTAGCAAATTTGGGTGGTGGTGAATGGCAATTTAACCAGCCTGATAGAACCTTCACCATGTAAATTTTTTGAGTCATTTAAAGATGTTGAGGAAGGGATGACACGTACCCTTCCTCATCATCTCTCATTGTATTAAGCTCATGATTACCTTAATAATGAGAAAATGAGGTTGGTACTAGTCTATTTGTCATTGGAGGGTGATGGAGGTGCAAGATGAGCTTACCACCCTTTCATTCCATCAATCAAGAAGAGATGACACATAAGCTCCTCCCTTCATGATTTCCTCATAATGAAATTTTGTCTTTTGTTAATGACGATGTGTCATGGGTTATAATAGGACTTATGGGTCATGAATGGCCTATTAGATAACCCTTCATGTATTTAATTTAATTTGAAAATTGTTTATGGATTTTAGTTTTCATATATGATGTCATTTAATTTAGGGTAGAATGCTCATAAATCCATTAGTTATGTAATTTATTAAAATGTAGAAAATTAACCCATAAATTGGTCATAATGATTTTAGGCCTTAGACTATTTGACCAATTCCACCAATTTGGTTCAAAATTAAATATTTTGACCAAGGTTACTATGGTTGACCAGAGTTGACTAGGTTGACCATAGTTGAAACATTTAGGTGTAGAGTTGACCAATATGACTTTTCTAACCTTGTTATGGCTTGGTTAGTTATGGGGTCTATGTGTTGGTCATTAGGTCATAGATTGACCATTTTGACCAAGTTGACTATGGTTGACCAGAGTTGACTTGGTTAACCATAGTTAACCCATGTAGGTCCAGGGTTGATTATAATGACTCACTTGACCATATCATGGTTATTTTAGTCATGAGGGTCCTTGGGGTATGACTTGGGTTTGACAAAGGTTTACCAAGGTTAACCAAAGTTCACCAAAGTTGACCAGTTTGACAAAAATTAACTATTTAGGTCAAAGTTGACTAATTGAGGTAATTAAGTGTTAATGTTGGCTTTTTTATCATGAAGATGACCATTAAGTCAAAAATTTGACCAGGTTAGGGTCTGTCACCACTAATCTGATCATTTTAGGGTTTATGATTGGTAAGATTCAAAAAGAATGTTTTAAGGGTTAATTTAATCTCTAAGATTTTAATGACCTTAGATCTGTCCAAAGAAGTCAATATTGGAAGACTCCTTTACCTCAATAACCACAATGATCATTTTTGACAATTTTGAACATGTCTAAGAAACTTAAGTCTTAAGATTCCTCAAGTCAATTTTTTTGTCCTGAATGTTGTTTTAAGACCTTCATTAAAAGTGAGGTCAACACATGGGCCCCCAATATGTGTGGGATACTTAAATAAGTATGTCACACATATTGGCATTGACCGAAACGGTCAATCTGGTAATATCATATCCTATAGTTCTGGGAAAATGAATGTCATATTTCATGAAAGGATTTCTTATATCTCCTTTGAGATGTCAAATGTCAGTTTTTTTTTGATAAAGAATGTTATACGATTAATATTCTACCATAAAGAGACAAATAAATACCATATTTACTCATCAAGAGAGACAATGGATATCATACCATTTCTCAGAAATGTCAAATGTTTGTCTGTCGATTTTGATAAGGAATGCTATACGACTTATATCCTATCTCAAAGATGTAAAGAAAATACTATATTTTTTTATCAAGAGAGAGAATGAATATCATACCATCTCTAAGAAATGTTAAATGTCTGTCTGTCTGTTTTGAGAAAGAATGTTATACGACTTATATTCTATCTCAAAAGGGTAAAGGAGATACCATATTTTTTTATCAAAAGAGAGAATGGGTATCATACCATCTCTCAGAAATGTCAAATGTATGTCTGTCGGTTTTGAGAAGGAATGCTATACGACCTATATCCTTTCTCAAAGAGGTAAAGGAATAACCATATTTCCTCATCAAGAGAGAGAATGATTATCATACCATCTCCCATAAATGTCAAATGTCTGTGTCGGTTTTGAGAAGGAATGCTATAGGACTTATATCTTATCTCAAAAAGGTAAAGGAAATACCATATTTCCTCATCAAGAGAGGGAATGGTTATCATACCATCTCTTAGAAATTTCAATTGTCTATCTGTCAGTTTTGAGAAGAACTGTTATACGACTTGTATCCTATCTCAAAGGGGTAAAGGAAATACCATATTTCCTCATCAAGAGAGAGAATGGTTATCATACCATCTCTCAGAAATGTCAAATGTCTGTATGTCAATTTTGAGACAGAACGCTATACAAATTATATCCTATCTCAAAGAGGTAAAGGAAATATCATATTTCCTTATCAAAAAAGAGAATGGTTATCATACCATCTCTTAGATATGTTAAATGTCTATCTGTCAGTTTTGAGAAGGAATGCTCTACGACTTATATCCTATCACAAAGAGGTAAAGGAAATACCATATTTTCTCATCAAGAGAGAGAATGGTTATGATACCATTTCTCAAAAATTTCAATTGTCTATCTGTCAATTTGGAGAAGGAATGCTATTTGACTTATATCCTATATCAAAGAGGTAAAGAAAATACCATATTTCCTCATCAAGAGAGAGAATGGTTATCATACCATCTCTCAGAAATGTCAAATTTATGTCTGTCGATTTTGAGAAGGAATGCTATATGAATTATACCCTATCTTAAAGAGGTAAAGGAAATACCATATTTCCTCATGAAGAGAGAGAATGGTTATCATACCATCTCTCAGAAATTTCAAATGTCTGTCTGTCGGTTTTGAGAAAGAATGCTATAAGACTTATATCCTATCTCAAAGAGGTAAAGGAAATGCCAAATTTTTTTATTAAGAGAGTGATGCGTATGAAAACTTCCACTGAGAATTTGATCTAAAAATCAAAATGTAATTATTTATTTTATTTTTGTTTGCAGGTGTATTGTTTGACCTCCTTGGGCCAGCATAGACATTGCAGACAACTAGGGATTTTTATTTTGAAGATTCACATAATGTACATTAACAACCATATCGATAAGAAAGTTCATAGTACATAATATGTTACAAACAAAACATCATATTTGGATAAGTTACTGCCATAAGAAGATTATGTCATATGTCATGTCATCTTTTATTTTCACAACCCTGGGCATTACTCGACCGACTATGATTATATAGCACTCCAAGATAAATCTTATCGAATGTACCCTGGGTTCCTGGACATCCATAGGGACATGGTAATTCTAGAGGTTGTAGTCCCTCAAGTTCTGGAATCGGCGGATATCCATCCAGTGTTTGTCTAGTTGCATTCTTTGTAATGTTATCGAGATACGGTGTCTACCTACACTTGGAATATGTGTTTGGATATATTAACTTCGTTGCCTTGTAGAGCCAAAACTAACCCCCGTGGAGGAGGAACTTGATAAGATCCTTGAAATTCTTCTGGGCCCATGATTAATATTATTCATTAGTGATATAGTGTAAAAGGGCCTTTCAAAGTCATGACTATCAATATGAGGTGGGATGCAGTCCCCCTCGTCATAGATATTGATAATAAAACTATCTGGGATACAACTTGATTGCATTATTCCCCAGGTAACAAGCCGCTTGATGATCTGGATCATCACTGTAGGCATTGGGTCTACCTGTTCATGTCATACAATTCCAGGAGGATTTCCTTCTTTGTCTTTAGCATAATTATAACACTATCCGTACTGGATTGTCAACCTTCCCTTGTCATGTATCCACTTATTTGGTTTGGAATAGATTCTCTTTTTAAGACTCCCAGCCCGGCCGAAATCTCGAGCTTCCATCACATGTTTATTGATGGCCGCCTGCTCATCTTCATCAAATACTCTAGTGAAAAATTTAATGCCTTCAAGTATATTGATGGTTTGCCCTTTGATATGTTTAAATTGTACAAGAGATTGTTTTTTAATAGCTCAAATTTGTCATATTTCTTCTTCAGAAATATCCCTTCGACTAATTTCTTTGTGCGGCATTGCCAAGTCAAGAGCTGGTATACATGGAATTTGGGTGAAAGTGGTTCTTTCAATCGAATCTCCTTGCTCAGGGTCCAAATCTGGTATCCCCAAGATAGGATATAATCCGCCAGGTGGACTCCCGGACATGAGAAATTCAAACTGATCGGTGTTATCTTTCTTCCTATTGTTTCAATCATTTATTGCGATTTCACCTTTGAGAACGGGTAAGTCCTAATGTTAGTTTGTTAATACCAGTTATGGATGCTTCTGCAAGTCCTGGGCTTTTGTTTGTGATTGTCAACTTTTTGTTTGTGATTGTTAACTTTTTGTTCATCCATGAGAACATATTGTTCTCGAGCTCTGAACTCTATGATAGGTGTCTCGTCCTTGACCTCATCCTGATTGATGAGGTATAGTAATGATCCTTGATATAATAATTCAAGCTGTAGTAAATTAAAGTCAAAATGTATCCTAGCTCCTTCATCCACATACTGATAGTTCAAAGCCAAACATATACCATTCTGAAAGGTGAATAAAAGCCTATTGTTAGGCATTTTCCTACAAGTAACAGGTAATGTAACAAGTCAGACTATCATTCAATATGATATCATTTATTTATCATTATCATTTTGTTTTATAATAGATTCTTGTTTTTTAAGCATTGGCTTAATAAGCAGAAAAGAACCCATGAGATACAAAAGTCAAAGATTGTATCATGAGAGTAAATTTTAAATTTTATTATTTCCCAGATTATAAAACAAACTGTCATTTTTCATGTCTCATAATACTTTTTTCAAATACCTCCCATTAATCTGGGGTATAGTTCTTTCTCCTTTACAGTTGATAAACTGATAGGATCCTTCTAAATATGTCTCCTCTATGGCATATGGGCCTTCCCATATCGGTTCAAACTTCCTGCACATTTTCTGATGAGCAAGAATGGGTCTTAGAAGTACGAAGACCAAATCTCCAATATGAAATGTCCTCCTCAGAAAACCAATTTATCATGGGCTTAGCCAATCTTAGCTTGGTACAACTCTAATTTTTGTTGGGCTTATAGTCGGTTGCCTTCCAAACTATCAAGTTCCTCAAGTCACAATATAGCATTTTCTTCTTCTGTTATTTTGTTGATAATTGTGACTCTTAGAGATGGAATTTGAACTTCAAGTGGAAGTATAGCTTCAGAACCATATACTAACGTGAACGGTGTTGATCGCGTTGGTGTTTTGTATTTAGTCCTGTAAGCCCACAAAGCTTTAATCAATTTTTTGTGCCATTGTCTTGGAGTGTTGTCTAACATTTTATTTAAGATCTGAACCAATGTTTTATTGAAGGCTTCAGATAAACCATTGGCTTTTGGATAGAAATTGTTGAATATCGCCAGTCTATTCCATGTCATGGTATGAAATTGTTCATTATTTGTGTTTTTAAAAGCCATTTCATTATCCGAGATGACTCTTCTAGGAATCCCAAATATGTAGATGGCATGCGTTTTAAAGAATTGGAGAACATGTTCTGCTTTGACTTCTCGAAGTGGCACTGTCTCTGCCCATTTAGAGAATTAATCTGTAGCAGCCAAAATAAATTGATGTCCTTTGGATGATGGAGGATCTATTGGGCCCACTATATCTGTACCCCAACATTCAAATGACAAAGATGCAATTGTTGGATGCAACACATTTGGCGGTTGATGTAAAATAACTCCATGGATTTGACACTGATGACATTTCTTTGTAGTTTCAAGGCAGTCAGTCATCATTGTTGGCCAGTAATATCCCATTCTCTTAATTTTTATCTTCATCTTCGGCCCAGATTGATGTGATCCACATAAGCTTGAGTGCACTTATTAACAATCTCTTTGGCTTCTGATTGACTCAGACATCTTAAACAGGTTTGATCAAAAGATCAACGATAAAGAACATTATTGACCAAGGCATAAGGCAATGCTCTTTGTGTTGCCAAGGAATTATTTCCTGGCAATTTCCCAATTTGTAAATATTTAATAATTGGACATCGCCAATCATCTTTTTCATTGTCCATGGTCATTATCGTCGGATCTTTATCATTCATGTGAAGATTGTTAATGTCAATTTAGGAAATAACACGTCGTCCTTTTATAGAAATTGGAATATTTTCTTGTTCTGAACAAGCAAATTCTTTTGTAATTTTAGCGAAAGTATCTTCTAAAGAATTATTTTTATCTCGGAGTTAAGAAAAATGTCACGTTAGGAATCTGTTGAAGTAATTTCATGGTGTAATTAAAATATTGTTCCAGTCGTGGTTTCTAAGTTTTATATTTTGTTGCAATTTGATTTATGATCAATTCAAAATCTCCATAGATGTCGATATGTTTGATGTCCATTGATATTGTCAATTCTAAGCCAGTTATGAGTGCCTCGTATTCAGTTTCATTATTTGTACATGTTTCAATTAGATGATAGGAAAATGGTATCATCATTTTGTTTGGAGTAATGAAGATCAAACCTCCTCCAGCTTTTCCAGGTATGACTTTTTGTTTGTCTTTGACTTTTTGAGAAGATGATGCTCCATCAAAATATAATTCCCATCATTTAGTGTCAGAATCTTTTATCTCTAATATTAGCTGGTTGGGAAAATCATGATTAAGAGGAGATTCAATTGCAATAGAGTGTGCTTCCAAACGGTCTACCAAAATTTGTCCTTTGACAACACGTAAGGGCACAAATGTTATATCAAACTGAAGTAATATCATTATCCGTCTTGCTAGTCTTCCAGAAAGTGTTGATTGAGTCATTAAATATTGTAAAGGGTTGACTTTTAAAATAAGAGTTACCTTATTAGACAATATAATGTCTGAGCTTTTATACTGCAAAGATCAAAGCCAAACAATGCTTCTCAATCGTAGGATATCTTACTTCTGTAGGAACTAGGCAACGACTCAAATAATATAATGCATTTTCCTTTCCCTGATTATTAATTTGAGCTAATAAGGCTCTGAGGGAATTGTCTAATGCTGTAGTATAAAGGATAAGAGGTTCTCTAATATAGGGGCTACTAGACAGGAGGGGTTGTCAGGTATTGTTTGATATTTTCAAAGGCTTTTTGACATTTTTCTTCCCATACAAATTTGGTGTATTTTTTGGTTAAGGCAATGAGAGGTTGAGATCTACCTGAAAGATTGGAGATAAAACGTCGAATGGGAAAATTTTCCTTGGAAGGTCAGAGTTGGGTCAAATTTTTAGGAGGAGGCATGTTTAGAATGGCTTCAATTTTAAGGGGGTCAATTTCAATTTCTCGATGTCAAATAACAAATCCTAAAAATTTCTAGGAAGTGACACCAAAAGTGCACATTAAAGGATTCATTTTAAGATTAAATCATCGTAATCGTTTGAAGATAATTATCAAATCATACACACGATCCTCTTTTTGTTTACTATTGATAACAAAATCATCAACATAACATTCAACTTTATTATGTATAAGCTCGTGAAAAATCTGTGTCATAGCTCTTTGGTATGTTGTGCCAGCATTCTTTAGTCCAAATGACATTACTTTGTAAGAAGATATGTCAATTGGTGTTCTAGAGGTTGTGTTTGTTTTGACTTCCAGAAACATTTTAATTTGATTATATCATGACATTCCATCCATAAATGAAAATATTGCATGTGTGGATGCAATATCTACCATTAATTTTGAGATTGGTAGGGCAAATTCATCTTTCAGACAGGCTTTATTTAAGTCTCTAAAATCTACACAAACTCGAATTTGTCCAATTTTCTTCCCTACTGGCACTATATTAGCTAGCCATGTCTGATATTTTTCTTCTCGGATGAAGTTTGCTTCGATTAACTTGTTGTTCTATTTCAACAAGCATCCTTCTTGGTCCTTATTTAAGTTGGATTGCAGTTTGATCTATTCCAAGTTTATGGATTGCAATTTTATGAGCAAGTCCTGGCATTTTGTTATAGCTCCAAGCAAAAAATCCTTAAATTCTCTTAACAATTGGAATATTTCCTCTGTTTCTTTGTTGTTGAGGAGAGAACTAATAAAAGTTGGTTTTGGGCTATCATCAGTTCCGAAGTTTATTTCTTTTAGTTCATCCATTGTCATTTTGATTTCTTCTTCAAATTCTGGTGCTGCAATGTCTATCTCGAGTTTTGATGTTTTCTCAGTATTAAATGTTTTGGTGACAATACGGGAAAATTATGTGTCATCCAAAGGTTCTAAGGTACCAAACCTTATACCTTTTTTAGAATTATGAGTTCGTTTGCTATATTTGCATAATTGTTCAAAAATTTGAGATTGATTCAATGACTACTTCTTATCTATGAAAGTATTTTTAAATAATTTTCTAACACACGGAGCATAAAGCTCAAAAGAAATTTTTATTAATTTCATAACATTTTTATTTTCATCTTTTAGCTTTACATCTATTTCATAACTAGAAATTTAGAACCAAGTCAAAATTTTATAGACTTTTTATTTTCACTATGTACTTCTTTGACCACTATGTCCTCGATTTTGAAGGAGAAATTGGGGTTAGAGTCGTAGCAAGTACATAATGATTAATTATTTCATACATTGATTCAAATTATTCATTTTTTTTAAGAGATATTTTAAACTACAGTTCTTTTGTCTTTTCTTTTTCTTTTTCAGAGTCCAGGTAGATCTTGAACTTTGGTGATTTCCTTTTGTCAAACAATGAATCCCTTCTTGCTCGCCTTCGACCTCGGCCTCTACCTCGGGCATGGCTTTGAAACAGAATTTTATGTATCAAAGAAGATTTTTCGTCAACTTGTTTTTCCTTATTCTCTTTATTCATATTCTTTTCATCTATATTGTCATTATTTACTATTGCCTCTCTAGAGAATATCGTTTTCTCTATTGGAGTGTAGTATGAAGGATCCTCATGTATACCAATTTCATGGACAGAAAATGGTTGTAAGTCACCTATGATGCAATATTCTTATCATTTTTGTAAATACTTAATATATTGATGCAATGAAGATGGCACCATTTTATTTTCATGTAGCCATGGTCGCCCAAGCAAGGCGTTAAAAGTGGTTTCAAAATCAATAATATGGAATTTTGATGTTGTCACCAAGTCATCAATTTTTAGAAGTAATGTCACGGAGCCTACAACTCGTTCTCCTTATTGATTGAATCCTCGTAACATCATCTTATCTGTCGCCAATTTCTTTGCACCGATGTCCAAATATGCAAGAGTTATTAATCTCATATTCTCAATTTAAGCACCAGGATGAATAAGTACTCTTAGAAGTAACATACTATTGATGTTCACCGTGATATATAACAACCGATTATGTTTAGTTATACCAAGTAACAAGTCATTATCAGAAAAAGTTATCTTGGTCTATTTTTCTGATAAGCAAGCCTCATTTAAATGACTACTAGCGAGTTGAGTTAGACAAGCTTTAAGGTCTTGAAGAGCTTTTATTAATGATTTTCTCATTTCTTTAGAAAGAATAAGGGCATCATAAATGCTCAATTTTGCCAGTAATTTTCTTAAATGGGCTACTGCATTATAGTCCACTTTAC
This sequence comes from Phalaenopsis hybrid cultivar, assembly GCA_002079205.1. Classification (NCBI taxonomy): domain Eukaryota; kingdom Viridiplantae; phylum Streptophyta; class Magnoliopsida; order Asparagales; family Orchidaceae; genus Phalaenopsis; species Phalaenopsis hybrid cultivar. The sequence goes on along the minus strand of JXCR01141835.1, from coordinate 80,716 downwards.
GAGAACTATCGTTAATTTCTTCAGATAATCGCTCTTGTATTGGAGGAACGACTTTCTCCGGTGTCACTATCTTGTTTTCTTTTTCTTTAGCTGTCATTGAAGATAAAACCTTTCCACTTCGTAAGTTAATTTTATTTATTTCCTATAATATATTATTTAGTCCCTTTTCTTCCGAATCAAAAGGTTCCAATTCTATGGAAATCGGTACTTGTCATAGTTCAAGTGTTATATCTTCAATTTCACTTTCAAAGTCATTGTTTTGATTATCAGAAATATCATCAGCTTTTTGTACGATTTGAACACTGTCTACAGGATTGAAATCAAGTCGATCATTCTCAGATATAATATCAGAAATAGTCAGGATATAAGCAAAACGAGAATTATTATAATTCATAACAGGGTTTTATAGGAAGTCTTACAGAGTGAACAACTCGAGGGATTTTCTCCCTTCGTCCGAAACAAATATCCTAGTAGAACTCAAAATAGAAGGAGTTACATGAGTGATAGTAGCCCCTATATTAAAAGGACCTCTAGCCCTTTTTGATTTTTTCTTTTTTTGATCTTTTCCTTCTTGGAAGATTGAGCATTTTGAGTGTTTGTGAGAGTCTCCTCAAGAGATTTACCTTGAGCAGTATTCTTGTCATCTTCGAGAATATATTCATCAACCAAAATCATGTTTACCGAACCTTTGTCAGGTTCTTCAAATATTCTTTTGGAATAATATATTCCCTTCTCTGAATTTACGCTCAATCCAATCTTTAAAGATAAAGCATCCTTCAATTTTATGTCCCAACATACTGTGATAAGGACAGTAATATAGATGATCTTTCATATCAACTTCCCTAGGTCTCATAGCTTCAAGTAATTTAAATTCTGGTATTTTTAACAGACTACGGAACATCTTTGCAACAACTTCCATTTTAAATGGATTTTCTTTATTTAATCTTTCAGCCATTGATTTCTTTTTTGTTAGTGTTGATATCAGTGGTTGGAACTGTAGCTGTGATTGTTGTTGGCTATTATCCTGTCGTTGTTGCTTTGGTTCAGGTTGTACTTGCATCACCTACTTACCCTTTTCTATTGTTGTGGATTTCTTTTCAAATGTCTTAATTAGCTCAGTCTTTTCTATCTTTTCTGTTGTATTCATCTTCTTCACTTCTTCTTCAAGAATAGCAGCTTTACTGAGAAACTTTTCAATTATTTTTATTGTAAATCATTTAAGCATAAATGCTATAGGACCATGAATATTTTTAAGCAATATTTCAACTGCATCTTGCTCCCAGAGTTGTGGTTCACATTTCATGCTAAGATTTCTCCAACGCAAAATGTTATTCACTAAGGTTTCTCCAGGTTTCTGCTTTTCCACAACTAGATCTCCAACTGCTATGTGGTTTTGTGCTCTAGTGAATCGTTGATAAAAAAGGTTTTCCAATTCAACAAAAATTTTAATAGATCCATTAGGAAGTTCAGCATACCAGTCGAAAGCTACTCTTATTAGGTTGTTAAAAAATTGTCAAAAAAGAAGACCATCACTCTCACCTGCATTACAACAACTTGCTCTAAAGTGAGCTAAATGTTGTCATGGATTTCCAGTTCCATCAAACATTTTGAATAGAGGTGAAACAAAGCCCTTAGGATATTGGACTAAATCCAATTCCTCTGGGTAAGGTCTACCTTTTGGAATTAATGATCTGACCCTTACTTGAGTTATTATTTCTTTTACCTTCTGTTCTACCAATTGTGTAATGTCTTTTTCTGGAATTCCACTTTAAGTGGAATCCTTTTTCTTATGTGAACTTTCTTCCATGTCTAAAGGTTCACTTTTATCTTCAAAAATATGTATGTTTTTTGGGCTAACAGTTTGAACAGTTGGTTGTGTTATAGTTTGTAATGGATTTTGTGCAGTCGTTATCCTTTCTTTGATCTTTTGCTCAAGACGATTGATTTGTTCATCTCATTGTTTGAGAGCTATCATAATTCTTCAGTTTCATTTACTTCATTGGTGGGGAGTGATTCTCTTCTATCCTGTGTTGCTGATGCGGCTTGAGTTTCCACCATATTTATCTTCACAAATTCTTCTCTTTGATTGTTAGAAGAATTATCTTTGGTTCGTGTAGCTAGTCTTTTAACGTCAGCTTTTTATTTTTTCAATCTTTCTTCAAATGATTTCACAGGCTTCTTCTTACAATCATTTTCTTGAAGAATTTCTGTGGAAGTATTCATATAATCTGGTGTTTTTTTCTGATAACTCGCATCTCCATACATTATTTCTTAATATAGGATGAGGAATTTCAAGAAATACATCATTAGATTGTGAATATGAATGATCCACAGCTCACAACATTTCTATCAGAGAATGCATTTTAGCAGAAGTTTCTTCTGCTTCTAAGATCAACTTATTGTGTCTTATGTTGTTTGTTAGAAGATTTGAATCTTCTACTTTAGATCCCAAGCAAAGTTTAGTTGGTATTTGAGTATGCTGACATTCTAATTGTTGATTCATCTCTGGATGATCAGAATTTTTGTGTGCGAGGATTCTCCTTTTCGTGGTGGTAGAAACTGCACATCCCATTTTGTCTAGGACTATGGAAATAGAACATCTTTCTTTCCGGGCAAGTCTTTTAAATACAGAATATACACTTTTAACACATGGAGATTTTCCTTCTTTCAAGGGTCGGTATTCTTCATCATCATATTGTATGGGTACTTGGAAGAGTTTGTTCTTATTCCAAGTTAAAACATTATTGTCTAATCCAGAAGTTTCAGATTTATCAGCTTTTTTCTTTTTCCTTTTAAGAGACTGGTTTTTATTTCTTTGTTGAGTACGGGTTAATGGAACAGCTTTAGAACTTGATTCAACTTCATACACCGACAATGAAATATCATTTTCTTCCACACAAATTTTATTACCCTTACGATCAACTTCTTCCTCCATTTCCTCAAAATGAAATTGCTCCATAAGAGGTTCTTGAAAGAAATTTTCTAGGAGGAGATAATTTTCATAAGCATAAAAATCAAACTCGTCAAGTGGGTCTTCAACTATTTGATTTGGATTATTCATCATATATGGAGTTTCATTAAATATTCCAAACCCATTTGTTGGTGAATTGAATTCCTGGTAGAATGAGAAGACCAAATCTAGAGAATCCATCCTTAAAATTTAAGAGAAAATATGTCAAAATTCATTCATTTTGTAAATTGGGAATATATATGTGTTGACCTGACCTTTGGTTGAGGTCTAGAAACTTCTTTAGTAGCCTAGGTCTAGCCATAGGACTTTCGTATTTACTAGTCTTAGAAAACTAGTAAAGGTACCCTCACCATTAGAAACTCAAAACTCTTTTCTTTACTCGACTTGAAGTTCCACATATTAGTCCTAACCTCTAGAACTTAGTCGGTAAAGTCATTATGAGGGAACTCAAGGAGAGTTCCTATAGGACTACTTGGCCCTAGGATTGACACTGGGTGTTGATTTGGAGCTAAGGTACACTATACCCTTACCATATCTTCACAATACCCTCACAATACCTTGGCTAAGATCAATACATGAGAACCCAAAATGGAGATTTCATTGATCCATGGTTCATTTATAATGGATATTTATCCAATTCTACTTAAAATGCTCCTCTTAGAGCCCGAGAATTTAGAATGAATATCTATCCAGTTTTATTTGAAATGCCTAACTTGGTCTTTTGCCCCTAGGCACTGAATGGATATTTATCCAATTCTATGTGAAAAGCCTAACTTGGTCTTTTGCCCCTAGGCACCATAAATTACCTAACTGCCCTTGGGACCCAAATTTGGCCAAAATTCCCAAATTTTTGCCAAAATATTTAAAACTGATAAAAAATTATTCCAAACACTTTGAATACATCCAAATTTGCCAAAATTGACAAAAATGGCCAAATTACCAAAATGCCCCTCCATGGCCCAAAAATCCAAAAATTCCAAAAATTCCTAAAAAATCCCAATAAATCCAAAATATTCCCAATGTTATTTTGTCTAACTACACCATGGTCCAATTTGGTAAATTTGACCATATTTGACCAAAACCCCAATTAGCCCCAATATTGGCTAACACCCCAAATCTCAACAATTGAATGTCTTAAACTTCAAATTGGCATTCAAATTTTATTGAAAATCTCTTATAAGGTTTTTTATGACCAAACACAACAATCAATTTTAGCTTAGCCCAAAGCTAGCTCAAGTTTGACCCAAATTTGACCCTTAAAGGCTTAATTTAGGTCTAAACCCAAACCCATCAAAATCCATACGAATTGACCATCAAATCAACTTCAGAACAACTTTCATCCTTCATGAAAGTTATTCATCATGATATTTTACATAAAATACAATAATTAATTTGGACTTATCTAAAAGCTATCCCAAGTTTTACCCAAGTTTAGCCCTACATGCTTAATTTAGGTCTAAATCTAAACCCATCAAAACCCATTCAAATTGATCACCAAATCAACTTCAAAACAATTTCATTCCTTCATGAAAATTGTTCATTATGATGTTTTTCACCACCCACAATAATTAATTTGAGCTTAGCCCATGGCTAGCCCAAGTTTTACCCAAACTTAGCCCAACATGCTTAAAATGGGTCAAAAATCAAAAGTCCACCAAATTGATTAACCAATTGACCTCAAAATGACTTTCACCCTTCATGAAAGTTGTTCCTCATGGTCTCTAACACCAAATTCCATATTTAATTGGGCCAATTGACATGCTTAACCTAGTTCAAACACAAGATATGGTCACATGCACCTTTTTGGACTTATGGTCAAATCCAAACCAATTGAGCTTGGTATGGTCAAATGAGCCCTACCTTAACTCATCCTAGACTCTAGGGTTGAGCTTAAAGCCAGCCATCCACCACTGGCTAAGCTTCATATTTATCCCATGGGTAAATTTTTGAAAAATTTTTAAAAGGGATAATAAAGAGGTTAAATCAAGGTACTTGCCATAACACATGTCCATACCTTATGGTGCAATTTTTACTGAGCATCGTAATNAAATCCAAACCAATTGAGCTTGGTATGGTCAAATGAGCCCTACCTTAACTCATCCTAGACTCTAGGGTTGAGCTTAAAGCCAGCCATCCACCACTGGCTAAGCTTCATATTTATCCCATGGGTAAATTTTTGAAAAATTTTTAAAAGGGATAATAAAGAGGTTAAATCAAGGTACTTGCCATAACACATGTCCATACCTTATGGTGCAATTTTTACTGAGCATCGTAATCTTTAACCATGATCCAACCCTTGGTTAGCCACCTTAACCCAAGCTAAAATCCAAAAACCGTGAGCCCTCACATGGCTAAAACCCAAACCCATGCCAAGAGGCCACCTTAGCCCAAATTGAGCTGAGAGCTCCTCTTCTTGACACCTAAGCAGTGGGGCTAAGCTCTCAATTGGCCAGCCAAGCTCCCCATTGGCCAATTTCTATAAAATCTACCCCTCACGGCCATGGAGTGGTAAAAAAAAATTTCACTAAGCCTTCCCAAAATCCTCAGAAGAGCTCTCTAAGAGCCCCTCAGTACATTTCAATCCATTTCCCCCTCTCAAATCCACCATGGCAATCTAATTTTGAGCTTGAATTCCTGCCCGAAACCAGAACAAGTTCCAATCCCAACCTAGACAGCACTAAACTCCAATTAAGTTGGCTCTACACCTTCACAAGAGTGAAAGAATCCAAAGCCCTATCAAATCCCCCTTCTACAGAGCCTCTACCATAGCTCTAGACCAACACGCAAATTCAGCTGTGGTCGAATTCATATTTAGGCTTTACACCAAGACCAGAGACTCAATCCATAGCCTCCTTGGACTCCAACAAACGTACCAAGCACCTCTGATCGAAGCTTCCCTTCTCAGAGCAAAGGTATAAAACTCCCCATTCTCCTGAGCTTATTTTGATTCTCCATTTACTTAAGCTTGATTTCATGGCCACTTAACCGTATAGATATGTTCGTCTCACTTAGACGAGTCNTCAGAAGGCGGCGTCAAATAGGAGCGCGCCGCTTGGCTTTTCGACGGATCCGAGGATCCAGTCAGCCCGCGGTTTGAATAAATAAATAGGATATTTAATAAATTCAGAAAATAGCTCCTAAACTTCAAAAATCCATATCTTTGTGTAGAAAATTCACAAAAATAAAATAAAAATATCTTCTTGCTCAATAAATAGAGGAAAAATATGTGGAATTATTTTCACAATAATTTGATGCATAAATTATTTTTAAAAAATCAATTAGTGTTAAGGGGTTTCTCAATTCTCAATTCATATTGAATTATCACCTTGACTCTAAATTTTTATATGTTGTAGCCTTTGTCTAGGTGAACAATTTAAGTATTTTTCCAAAGACATAGAAGATCTATAGAAAGAGATACTAATTTTCTAAGTTTTTATGCATTTTCTATTCAAATAATTATAGAAAATTGTATATGGCTTAGAAAATTCTACAAAAATTCATCTAAGTTTTCTATGACCAGAGCAATTTTAAAAAATAATTTCATGATTTTTGAGGATCAAAATATCCCTATTTTAAGCAAATCCTAATTTACTTAAAACATTTAATTTAGAGCACACACAGACTAAAATCACTTGATTTTTGTTCTCCACTATGGGTTATGAGTCCGAAAACTTTTCATAAAAATTTCAAGTCATTTGAAGATTATTTAGTATTTTAATTGATTTTTAAAAGTAACATCATAAAAATTTTAAAAGATTTGGAAATCATTTAATATTTTTAATTGATTTTTAAATATGACATCAAATTTGAAACTTAAGTAATTTTTAAAAATCAAAATATAATTCCAAAAATTATGAAACTTAAAAAATTTCAAAGAATTTTGAGATCATTTAATATTCTTAATTGATTTTTAAAAATCATCATGAGGAAAATTTTGAGATCATTTAATATTTTTAATTGGTTTTTAAAGATCATTATTAAAATTAACACTAATTTTGAAGATCATTTAATATTTTTATTTGATTTTTAAAGATCATTATTAAAATTAACACTTAAGTTTTTAAGATTGTTTTATATTTTTAATTGATTTTTAAAGATCATTATTAAAGTTAACACTTAAATGTTTTTAAAAATCAAAATGTAACTAAAATTATGAAACTTAGTTTTTTGAGTTCTCTGATATTAGGGGAATTTAATAAAAATAAAAATAAATTTAAAATAAAAACTTGATTTTTAAGTTATTTTTAATTATTTTTAATAATTAAAAAAAAATCATAAAATGCTAAACTAATGTAAATGTTCCAAAATTATTTCCTAAACACTTATGAATTATTGAAATATTTTTCCAAGGTTTAAAAATAAAGATATCTATTTTTAAACCTTAAAAATGATTTTTAAGGCTTAAAAATAAAATTTTCACCAAAAATAATTTAAAAAAAATCAAATAAAAATAAGAAAAATACAAAATAAATTTTTCTGGGTTTCTTGACCTCAGAGAGATTTTCCAAAAACATAAAACATATTTTTCAACATATAAAATATTTCATTTTTATTAAAATTTCCATAACTTCAATTAATTTTAATAAATCAAAGAAAATTTAGAAAATTATGAAATTTTGGCCAAATGACTTTCTAGTCTAGGACTACCTTACATAAAAATTTCAAATGATTAGAAATTGTCCTGATCATCTTTTGGAATTTTCTTTGAAAATGCATGATTATGCATGAAAATAATTATATGAATTAAATTAAATTGTGAAAATTCACATTTTCTCCTCTGATGCCGTTCAAGTGATTACGAGTTGTCCTGATCATCTTTTGAAATTTTCTTTAAAGATGCATATTTATGCATATAAATAATTATATGAATTAAATTAAATTGTGAAAATTCACATTTTCTCCTTTGATGTCTTAATTAACTTATCAGTAGGGTTACATAAAAACTTCAAAGTCATTTGACTGTGATTTGATAAATTATGAAAGTTTGGACCGTTAGGGGCAAAATTATAATTTTGGATATTTTGGCCTTAATGAACATTTAGGCTTAATCAAAATGGAAAATGGGTAATTTCTGATATTAATTAACTCATTTGATGATTTGCAATCAAAAATGGGCTTAATTGGTAGAAACCCACTTCACTTTGCCAAATTACAAGATAAAAGAATAATTCCCATAATTATCAAANTTTCCAAAACTTTACTTTTCCAGCTCTATATACATAAATGCTCTGACATGCATTTTGAGTTGGAGGTGGTGAAACGAGAAGACTCGCCAGGAACTTTTATAGTTTACAGCGTTTTACAGTCTTTCTTGTACTTTTCTACTGCTTTTCTTTTATGTTTATTTACCGCATACACTTGCTTGTTAAGAAACAAAACAAAACAAAACCAAAACCAAAAAAAAAATTTCAAACAAAAACATACCTCACAACATTTCAAAATATAAGACAACTTAAAACTTAATCACATACATCACAAAAAATACAACTTCCACTAAATTAAAATGTCTCTATTGGAAGATCGGGAACCCCTCGGAGGAGGTAACCTACGGTTGCTAACGAGGCTTCCCACGGTCTAAATGAAATCATGGAACTCATTAAGTTGAGTTTAGTAAATTTGTTTGGACTAAGTGATTCCAATAGAAAATAGTGGTGCCGGGACGATGGAACCGTGGGATCTTGACCGGTGTCGCTTTAATCAACTTTAATATGCCCATAATAAAATTTAAAGAACTTTAACCATAGGGTCACCTGATTTGACATTATAACCAAATGACCTAGAAAACTTGAACTCTGCTACAACGAGGAGCTTGGAGCTTACATGGTGGGCAGCTTGGCCATCTTCAACATCAAGAGGATCTACAACAACACATCCTTTCTTAGCTTTAAA
>JXCR01141835.1:11682-71308 GCA_002079205.1 Phalaenopsis hybrid cultivar | reverse complement strand
AAGCTTTTCCCGAACCCAACATAATATAAACCCTATTTAATTCCTTGTATTAAATAGGGGAATTTTTCGGTCAATACATTGGTTTCGATAAACCCTATTTAATTCCTTATATTAAGTAGGGGAACTTGTCGGCCAATACATTGGTTTCGTGATAAACCCTATTTAATTCCTTATATTAAATAGGGGAATTTTGTCGGCCAATACATTGGTTTCACAGACCAAACGGATGTCATAACTTTCTCTAGTTTATTTGATCGAACCTCACCCTCAATAAACCCTATTTAATTCCTTATATTAAATAGGGGAACTTGTCGGCCAACACATTGGTTTCGTAGATTATTTAATTCCTTATATTAAATAGGGGAACTTGTCGGCCAACACATTGGTTTTGCAGACACCCTATTTAATTTCTTACATTAAATAGGGGAACTTGTCGGCCAATACATTGGTTTCGCAGACCAAACTTTAATTGCTTATATTAAATAGGGGAATTTGTCGGCCAATACATTGGTTTCGCAGACCAAAATTAATTCCTTATATTAAATAGGGGAATTTGTCGGCTAATATATTGGTTTCGCAGACCAAACGAATGTCATAACTTTCTTAGTTTATTTGATCAAGCCTCACCCTCAATTCTTGTGTTCATCCTTTATGTCATAACTTTCTCTAGTTTATTTGATCAAACCTCACCCTCAATTCCTACATTCATCCTTCGGGATAGATACAGGATTTGAGGTAAACACTCTTTCATTTAAACTATGAAAATTATGAGGTCAATAACTTTCTCTAGTTTATTTGATCGAGTCTCACCCTCAATTCTTGTGTTCATCCTTCGGGATGGATACTTTAGTTTATTTGATCGAGCCTCACTCTCAATTCTTGTGTTCATCCTTCGGGATAGATATTTCTCTAGTTTATTTGATCGGGTCTCACCCTCAATTCTTGTGTTCATCCTTCGGGATAGATACATGATTTGAGGTAAAACACTCTTTCATCTAAACTATGAAAATTATGGGGTCAGTTTGACTTCATATTTTTCAAAATTAAATTTTTTTAAAAACATCCTTCCGAAGCGGGCAACGAGATTTCAATTCCGATGACCAACGCTTTTTATGGGCAAACCCCACACCAAAAATAGTGCCGACAGCTTCTGAGTGAATTATTAAGCAACATAATAAAGTTTAAATGAACTTAAGGCCTTTCACCAGACATTAAGACGGTTGCATGGACCTGCTCCCTACTCTTAACCTGGTGAATACCTCAGGGATCTATTAAACTTAATATGTTTTACTTAATAATATTATCCTTAGAATTTAAGGACCCCCAACGCACAACATAGAGTTAGGAATATTTCCAAAACTTTACTTTTCCAGCTCTATATACATAAATGCTCTGACATGCATTTTGAGTTGCAGGTGGTGAAACGAGAAGACTCGCCAGGTACACTTTTACAGTTTACAGCGTTTTACAGTCTTTCTTGTATTTTTCTATAGCTTTTCTTTTATGCTTATTTACAGCATACACTTGCATGTTAAAAAACAAAACAAAACAAAACCAAAACCAAAAACAAAATTTCAAACAAAAAAATACCTCACAACATTTCAAAATATAAGACAACTTTAAACTTAATCACAAATATCACAAAAAATACAACTTCAACTAAATTAAAATGTCTCTATTGGAAGATCGGGAAACCCTCGGAGGAGGTAACCTACGGTTGCTAACGAGGCTTCTCACAGTCTAAATGAAATTATGGAACTCATTAAGTTGAGTTTNTGACCTAGAAAACTTGAACTCTGCTACAACGAGGAGCTTGGAGCTTACATGGTGGGCAGCTTTGCCATCGTCAACTGCAAGAGGATCTACAACAACACATACTTTCTTAGCTTTAAACAACAAAGCCATAGGAATTCGAGGTTGTTTGCCTAGTGCAACATAAATCCTCAAACACATCTTTTAGGCATTTGTACAATCCTGTTGTACAATCTAAGCCCTAACTCTCCTTAGGACTCTGAGGTAGTCGTCTGTTACGACTTAAATCAACACATCTTCAAGGTTATTTGTGCTGACTTCGCTTCACACAAATGTAAATCCTAATAAATAAAAAATTGCAGGATGAAACATCTAAATGATTCTCCTAAATTGAAGCTAAACAATAGGATAGCTTGGGAAGTCACCGAAGTTCTCCTTCGGATCCGTGACATCCTCTAGTATTTCTTCCTTTGGACTCCAAAATAAAATGTTCCAAATTTGAACCAATCCCCTTTCACGCTTCTTAGTCCGATATCTTTGAAATGTCCTTACCATATGAACTTTTTGAAGATAATTTTTCATGACTTTTATCGAGAGTATTCTTAGGTAACTTATGTTACCTAAGATGTAATTAACTATAGGGGCTTGCCCTTATAGGAAGCTTTTCCCGAAACTAGCATAAAATAAACCCTATTTAATTCCTTATATTAAATAGGGGAATTTGTCGGTCAATACATTGGTTTCGCAGACAAAACTGATGTCATAACTTTCTCTAGTTTATTTGATCAAGCCTCACCCTGTTTATTTGATTTGAGGTAAAACGCTCTTTCATCTAAACTATGAAAATTATGGGGTCAGTTTGACTTCGTCTTTTTCAAAATTAAATTTTTTTAAAAACGTCCTTCCAAAGCGGGCAACAAGATTTCAATTCCGATGACCGACAGCTTTTTACAGGCAAACCCCACACCAAAAATAGTGTCGATAATATGTTTATAATGTCATTTATGTTATGTCCTTTAATAACTCTTAAAAGAGTTTAAAAGAAAAATATTTTGTCAAAATGAATGTTTTGATGAAAGAAGAGGAGAGAGAGAAATCCTTAGCTGAGTCACCAAATCTCTCTTGGTAGCGATCAAGGCAACCCCCCCTGGCGGCTCAGGTCACCTGGCCAAGAGTGGCGCGTGTTGTTTTGTGATATTGTATTTTTTAGGAGTCGCCAAATCTCTATCTTATCTATTTCTTTGTCCTAATTTATGAATGAATTATTCTATTCAGATTATGTAAAGAATTTCAAGAAATTCAGAAAATAAAGAGGGAAGGACTAAGAATAATAAAAGATAGAGAAAGAAAAAATTAGGTGATAAATCTATAATGGAAATCTTTAGAATATGTCATTGCTAAAGTTTTCCAAGAAAATTTTATAACCAGAGGTTCTATTTGGATCCTTTAAGTCTCCTATAAGAGCAATCTCCTATATTTAATTACATCTTAGNTAACTCTTAAAAGAGTTTAAAAGAAAAATATTTTGTCAAAATGAATGTTTTGATGAAAGAAGAGGAGAGAGACAAATCCCTAGTGGAGTCGCGAAATCTGTCTTTGTAGCGATCGGTGTGCCCTCTCGTGGGTTCGGATCAACTGGCCAATAGGGGCGCGTGTCGTTTGTGCTATTTTCATTTTGAGGAGCGCTAAATATCTATCTTATCTATTTCTTTGCCCTAATTTTGGAATGACTTATTCTATTTGGATTGTGTCAAGAATCCTTAGAATTTCAAGAAATTCAAAAAATGAAGAGGGAAGGACTAAGAATAATAGAAGATAGAGAAAGAAAACATTAGGTGAACAAACTACAATGGAAATCCTTAGAATATGTCATTAATAAGTTTTCCAAGAAAATTTTGTAACCAGAGGTTCTTTTTGGGTCCTTTAAGTCTCCTATAAGAGCAAGCTCTTATAGTTAATTACATCTTAGATGATTATCTAACAATACTCCTAATTAATGTCAAACATTCATTTTGAAGTGATGAACATTAATTATTCAATCTCAAGAAAATGTCAATGTGTGTCATAATTTAATTTTATGATTATCCTAAAAATTCCAGATTTTGTCACTATCCTGAAGGTTTTCTTTTTGTTGTTCTTAAAGTTTTAGGTTTTTTCACTATCCTAAAAGTTTTAGGTTTTGTCATTGTCCTAAAATTTTATAGGATTTATCATTATCCTTAAAGTTTTAGGTTTTGTTTTATGTCATGTCATTTGGTTTATGTCATTTTATTTTATTCTATTTGTTTTTGTCTTATTTTGTTATCTTGAAATTCAGTTTTCGAATGCCTTCCTGCAAAAAAGAGTTAGCACATCCTACAACATGCAAAGAAAATCTAAAGCAAAGTTTTGTTTTTATGTCTTTGAAAACCCTACAAAGAAGAACATGATTAGCATAAAACCATGTTGTCAGTTGGTCATTTAATTGGTTGAATAATTTTTAAACGACCCGGTCAAGATGTCCATGGCTCCGTCTTCTTGGGCTCATGAAGTATTCAAATTTACTTAATTTGAAAGGTGTTTAAACCAGGACCGGAAGATTATTGTTAACAACCATAGATTGTGTCGTCCAAGAAACCTTTGTAAATCTAAACACAAATGTTTAAGTTATATTTTAATGTCTTTTAAAATGAATTTAATATCATTTATGTCGGTGAGTTAAGTTATTATGATGTCATTTGTTTTAGGTCATATGTCAATGAGATCTGAGAGTTTAATTAAAACCTAATATTTAGGTTTAATATCAAAGAAACTGAAGATGATTCAGGTTCAATGTAGGTTGAACCTAGAGTTTTAAGTCCAATGTTGATAAGACTAAAGATGTTTTAGGTTCAATGTAGGTAGAACCTAAGTGTTTGATTGGTTTTAAGTCCAATGTAGTTAGGACTTAAGGTATTTAGGGTCAATGTAGGCAGAACCTAAGAGTTGAGTTGAGTTAGGTTCAAGGTTGATTGAACCTAAAGTTTATGTTGATCTAAGTTCAATTTGAATTCAACCTAATCTTAATGTTTAGTTTAATATTTAGGTTAACTTGAATTTAAGTTAGGTTAAACTCAAGTCAGTTTTTGGATAAGTTTGGTTCCATATAAACTGAACCTGATGTTTGGGTTAACATGAGTTTAAGTTAGGTTAAACTCAAGTTAAGTTTTCTTTGAATTGATTAAACATAATTAGGGTTAGTTAAAGTTTAATTGATTAATTAGACTTAATATGGGTTAAGTCTAATTAGATTAAGGTTAATTGAACCTAATTTAGGTTAGGTTTAAATGATTAATTAGATTTAATATATGTTAGGTCTAATTAGGTTAAGGTTAATTAAACCTAATTTATTTAAGGTTTAATTGATTAATTAGACTTAATAAGGGTTAAGTTTAATTTGGTTAAGGTTAATTAAAACTAATTTAGGTAAGGTTTAATTAATTAATTAGACTTAATATGGGTTGAGTTTAATTAGGATAAAGTTAATTAAACCTAATTTAGGTAAGGTTTAATTGATTAATTAGACTTATTATTAGTTAAGTCTAATTAGGTTAAAGTTAATCAAACCTAATTTAGGTCAGGTTTAATTGATTAAATAGACTTAATATGGGTTAATTCTAATTAGGTTAAGGTTAATTAAACTTAATTTAGGTAAGGTTTAATTCATTAATTAGACTTAATATAGGTTAACTCTAATTAGGTTAAGGTTAATCAAACCAAATTTAGGTAAGGTTTAATTGAGTAATTAGACATAATATAGGTTAATTCTAATTAGGTTAAGGTTAATTAAACCTAATTTAGGTAAGGTTTAATTAATAATTAGACTTAAAATGGGTTAAATCTAATTTGGTTAATGTTAATTAAACCTAATTTAGGCAAGGTTTAATTGATTAATTAGACTTAAAATGGGTTAAGCCTAATTAGGTTAATGTTAATTAAACCTAATTTAGGTAAGGTTTAATTGATTAATTAGACTCAATATGGGTACACTCTAATTAGGTTTAGGGTGATTAAACCTAATTTAGGTAAGGTTTAATTGATTATTTAAACTTAATAGAGGTTAAGTCTAATTAGGTTAAGGTGAATTAAACTTAGTTTAGGTAAGGTTTAATTGATTAATTAGACTTAATATGGGTTAAGTCTAATTAGGTTAAGGTTAATTAAAGCTAATTTAGGTAAGGTTTAAGTGATTTATTAGACTTAATATGGGTTAAGTCTACTTAGGTTAAGGTTAATTAAACCTAAATAAGGTAAGGTTTAATTGATTAATTATACTTAATATGGGATAAGTCTAATTATATTAAGGTTAATTAAACCTAATTTAGGTAAGTTTTAATTGATTAATTAGACATAATATGGGTTATCCCTAATTGGGCTTAAGGTTAATTAAACCTAATTTTGGTAAGGTTTAATAGATTAATTAGTCTTAATATGGGTTAAGTCTAATTACATTAAGGTAAATTAAATCTAATTTAGGTAAGGTTTAATTGATTGATTAGACTTAATATAGGTTCAGTCTAATTAGGTTAAGGTCAATTAAACCTAAATTTGGTAAGGTTTAATTGATTAATTCGACTTAATATTGGTTAAGTCTAATTAGGTTAAGGTTAATTAAACATAATTTTGGTAAGGTTTAATTGATTAATTTGACTTAATATGGGTTAAGTCTAAATAGGTTAAGGTTAATTAAACCTAAATTATGTAAGGTTTAATGGATTAATTAGACCTAATATTGGTGAAGACTAACTAGGTTAAGGTTAATTAAATCTAATTTAGGTAAGGTTTGATTGATTAATTAGACTTAATATGGGTTAACTCTAATAAGGTTATGGTTAATTAAACCTAATTAGGTAAGGTTTAATTGATTAATTCGACTGAATATAGGTTAAGTCTACTCAGGTTAAGGTTAATTAAACCTAATTTAGGTAAGGTTTAATTGATTAATTCGACTTAATATGGGTTAAGTCTAATTAGGTTAAGGTTAATTAAATCTAATTTTGGTAAGTTTTAATTGGTTAATTAGACTTAATATGGTTTAAGTCTAGTTAGGTTAAGGTTAATTAAACTTAATTTAGGTAAGGTTTAATTGATTAATTCGACATAATATGGGTTAACTCTAATAAGGTTATGGTTAATTAAACCTAATCTATGTAAGGTTTAATTGATTAACTCGACTGAATATAGGTTAAGTCTATTTAGGTTAAGGTTAATTAAACCTAATTTAAGTAAGGTTAATTGATTAATTCGACTGAATATAGGCTAAGAATTGATCAATTCAGTTGACCATGTCATGGTTAGTTTAGTCATGGGGGTCTTTGGGGTATGACTTGGGTTTTACCAAAGTTGACCAAGGCTGAACAAACTTGACTAGTTTGACCAAAACTAACTATTTGGCTCAAAGTTGACCAATTAAGGTAATTAAGTGTTAATGTTGACTTTTTTATCATGAAGATGACCATTAAGTCAAAAATTTTACTAGGTTAGGGTCTGTCACCACTAATCTTATCATTTTAGGGTTTATCATTATTAAGATTCAAAAAGAATGTTTTGAGGGGATTTTAATGACCTTAGATCTATCCAAAGAAGTCAATATTGGTAGACTCATTTATCTTAATGACCACAAAGATCATTTTCAAGTCTTTTGAGTATGTCTAAGAACCTTAAGTCTTAAGATTCCTCAAATCAATTTTTTTTGTCCATGAATGTTGTTTTAAGACCTTCACTAAAAGTGAGGTCAACAATGCATTTGTGTAGAGATGATGGAACCATGTTGTGTTTGTGAATCCATGGTCGACCAAGTAGTGCATTAAAAGAGGTTTCGACGTCGATAATATGGAATTTAGTGGTTGTTAGTAGCTCTCAACCTTCATAAGTAATGTGATTGATATAAGGGCTCTCTCTCCCTTTTGATTGAACCTTCTTAACATCATTTTATCGGTCGTAAGCTCCTGAGCCTCAATGTCCAAATAGGTCAGTGTTCGTAGACTCATTCAGTTGAGGGATGCACCAGGATCTACAAAACTTTGGACAACACAAATCTGCCGATGTTAACGGAGATATAGACTGGATGGTTATGGTCGACGGTACCAAGCAGCAAGTCTTCATCTGTGAACGTTACCCCAGATTGTTCTTTCAACTGGAAAACTTCATCGAAAAATGTGCTGGCAAACTGGTCTAAGCAAATCTCTGCGTCAAGCAAAGCGGTAACCAAAGACTCTCTCATTTCTTTTGATAGGATTAGAACGTCATAGATGCTTAATTTTGATGGTATCTTCCTAAGATGAGCTAGCACATTGTAATCCGCATTGTATGATCCTCCGATCTTTACTTGGTTATGTTTTCTTCTGTTGGGTGGAATGGAGGTAGCTCTTCTCGCATTACTATTTGCTTTTTTTATCTATCGGAGCTGTTCTCGGGGGTAATACTCTCCTACTCTTTAAGTTCACTTCTGTAATTTCTTCTTCTTGAGATATCGTTATCAAATCTTCTGGTGCTTCTTCTTTGTCAAAAGATCTAAGTTGATGGTGAGCGGTGCACCGTAGCGCTTAAGGATTGGTTCCACACTCCTGGCGCTCTCGTAAGCAGTATCATTGATGTCATCTTTGGTCTAGTACAATTTGAGGATCCATTTGGGAATCGAGATCAACATTAGATTGCTCACAATCGCTTACGTTATCACCAAAAACCATTATAATGTAGTCGAAATCGTAATCATTATATTCATAAGACCTTGGAGGGGCAAAAAGATAATCATACAAGGTCAGGGCTTGAAGGATTTTCTTCTCCGAATCCAAGACAACCAATCTAGCAGAGGTAGCCCCTGTCCTACCCCCCATGCTATCAGTTTTCATGGTGGTATTCTTCTTCTTCTTCTTCTTTGACGATGATGGTTCTTCTGGCAAAATCTTCATATCGGGCTTGGCAGGCTGAAGACTTTGAACAGAAGCTTTCCTTGAAGCAGACTGGATTTGGTTTAGTATTTTCTTGTACCATTTGCTCCAAACTGTACTCCATCCATCCTTTACAGTATACTAGTCAATCGGAGAGATTGGCTCAGCCGAAATCATATTTATGGAACCCTTTTCAGGTTCTTTTACTTATTCTTTCAGAATCATTATATTCCCTTCTTTAAGATTCTTCTTGAGTCAAACCTTAAAGATAAAACATTCCTCATCAATCTGTGACATGGACAATAATTTGGTTGATCCTTCTTGTCGACCTCTTCAGGTTTCTTCAGAACTGGTAATCTGAATTCAGTCTTCTTCATCAGACTTCTGAATATTTGGACATTGCTTCATCTTTGAAGGAATAAACTACTTTCTATCATTCTTCCAAAGATATTCTCTTATTCTCTACTCGGTGTGATCCTCCCTGAGGTGGTCGCTGGCTCGACTGGCCATACTATTGTGTCTATTGTTGAGCATGTTGTGATGACAACTGATGGAGATTTTCCACATGTATCTTCATTTGTTGTTTTCCTTTATCTACCCTTACCACTGTTCTGGACTTCTTTTCAAGTACTCTGGTCGTCTTGGACTTCTCGAACTTCTCATGAGAATCCATATGTTTGACTTCTTCTTGAAGATCACTGGATTTGCGGACTAGCTTCTTGAAGGATCTAATGGTGAGTCCCTTGAGCATGAAAGCTACTTTTCCATGTATGTTCTTCAATAAGATCTCAATTTTATGATGTTCTTATAGCTGAGGTTCACATTTCATGCTACGGTTTCTCCACTCCAATATGAAGTCCACTAAAGTCTTTTTAGGCTTTTGCTTCCCTACTATGAGATCTCCAATAGACATATGATGCAGCGCTCCGACAAATCTTTATATGAAAAATTATTTTAGTTCAGTGAACATCTTGACTGATCTGTTGGGTAGTTTGACATACCAACCAAAAGCAGTTCCTGACAGGCTACTGACAAACAGTCGAAAGTGTAGAGCTTCGTTACCTCCAATATTACCACAACTGGATCGGAAAAGTGCTATGTGCTGCTTGGGATTTCCAGTCCTATCTAATATCTTAAAGTTTGGTGACAAAAAACCCTTAGGGTAGGGTATGGCATATAACTCCTCCAAATAAGGTCAACCCTTCAAAATAAATGTTCCACCCTTAGATTGGGTTAAGGCGTACTGAACTTGCTTAACCATTTGCTTAAATTCTTTTTCCGGTATGGCACTTGATTGAGAATCCTTATTTTTTTGATCATCTCTATTTACTGACGGAACTTCTCCCTTTCATCTGTAATGTGTGTAATCTCGAATTTAATGACTTCTGGGGAGGCTAACTATGGTGGTTGAGACTGTCCTTGAGTTGTGGTCATGGCAGTCATGGCAGCAGCCATCTCTTCCATTTTTCTCTCCATTTGACTGATTTGCTCGTCCCTTATGAAAACAACCCTACGTAGCTTATCTACGGCGTTCTCTTTGACGAGAGGTTGAGCGTCGCGAGCAGATGCAGCGGCTCTAGTCTCAATGACATGGATATCCATGAAATCTTTCTCAAAGTAATCATTAAAGTCAACTTCTTCATCATTATCAATGGAAACTCCATTTTCTCTGGCTAACTCAGAAATCTCAACCCTAAGCTTTTTGACCTTTTCTTCAATTTTTTGATTCATGTAGCATCCTTCATAATGCTGCTCTGTGGGCTTGCTGGATCGTATTGGTACGACAACCTTGGGTATTCATACTGTTTTCTTTGATGGTGATGTCTTGAGATGGAGTGTCTCGGTAGGAGCATCATCTTGTCAAAGAGAAGTATGCTCCCCATGGTGCAAACCGGATACAGTACTGGGTAATCTCTTCATCTTTTCCTTCGGAGTTTTAAGAACATCCTTGTGACCGGTAGTTAGTAGAACTCTCGGACCCAGCCACAACTTAATTGGTTGACGTTGTGCGGCTCTAGTGGCAGTAGAATCCGTTTTACCAATGGTGGAAGCAACTTTGCTTCCCAAGAAGAACCAGATAAGAATGCGAACAGGTAAAGCTTCAGTTGACTTTTGATACCGCCTGACAGATCTGACATCCTTTAACATTTATTTCTTCATGTGAGGGGAAACTGGATGTCTCGCTCATTTCAGTAACTCGCCAACTGAACAACCTTCTTTGCCAGCCAGTCTCTGGAAAATCATATTAATTCGGGTGATAAGAGCAGGCTTCTTCTTCTCCCCATCACGTCCATGAGGTGACGGTAAGGTAGCGGTGATCTCTTGGATACTGTCGTACCCATTAGTATCCATTTAGGGATGCAACCTACTCCCTTGCAGAAGTGGATAGATCTCTGGTAATCTTGACTCATTCGTGTAAGGAACTTCATCAACAAGTACTTACTTGGAAATCCAAGCTTCAGTAGCTCACCAAACCGGAAGGCTGCAGTTTCTCCTTTGGGTTTGAGTGTGCAATCCTCGAACTCTATCCAATTTCAAATACCAACAGCGGGACAACCAATCCTTCAATCAATTCTTCAATGATCATAACTTCTTTTCCCTTAGAAGAAACGGGAACAACAGGCTTAGTACGTGCCATCGTGGCAGTAGTCTTGACCTTCTTGTAAGAAGGGAAATAGTGAGTGCAGCTCAGGTTAAACTTAGTAGACAGTTCTTGAACCTTTAGAGTGACGACTTTCATTATGACAAACATGGCTTTCCCGAGAAAGACCTCGAGATATTCAAATCTCGTTGCAAACTTGATGGCGGCACCAACATTACGGGCACTCCGGTTCAGCGACAGGTTGTAGGAAAAAGTGAGCATTGAGAATGCCATTGCAGCAGCTTCAAAAAGAAAGCTCTTGGTAGCTATTTGGCCATCACCTTGTAATTTTAGTGCAAGCACTAAAAATTAACAGAGATCGATATGTAGACCGGGTAAATCTTTTTTAATTTCTAGAAATTTCAAAACTAAGTAAAAATAGTTTTAAAGTAGAAAGAAATTAATTGATATAAGGAAAATTAAAGAGCGCGCACAACACGACACGATCCGATTTAATTTGCAAAATAGAAAATTAAATTTGAAAGGGAAAAAGTGCAGTTCAAGATCCAGCACAGGACCAACTTAACAATGCACAATGCCGAGGTGGAACTAGTCCACCAACACATTTATTGGGGGTCTAACCCCACACAAAGACTAAAAAGTCTTTAATGGCCTCATAAACCTACGTGTTTGAACAGACGGTCCTGGAGTTCAAAAGAGTTGATCGTACTCTATCAAGATAGAAATGTGTAAAGCATCCCAACAGATAAAGGTTAATTTGGCCCATGAGAGACATGAACACATCACTGATGTATGAAGACAATATTTCCTGATTTAAATACAGAGAGAAACTTTCCCAGTGAAGTCGCCAAAAGCTGTTGGCACTATTTTTGGGTTGTGGAGTTGTCTATTGGAAGTTATCGGNATATATATATATATATATATATATATATATATATATATATATATATATATATATATATATTTATATATATAGCTTAGAAAAATTTGAAATTAAACTGACCCCATATTTTTTATAGTTTAAATGAAAGAGCATTATATCTCAACCCTATATCTATCCCGTAAGATAAACACAAGACTCAAGGGCAAGGTTCGATTAAATTAGCTAAGAAATATTTGACATTCGTTTGGTCTACAAAACTATTTTACTTGCCGACAAGCTCCAATATTTAATATAAGGAATTAAAGAGGGTTTATATTATGCTGGGTTTGGAAAATCATCTTATAAGGGCAAGCCCCTGTAGTAAATTACATCTTAGATAACTGAAGTCTCCTAAGAAAACTCTTGATAAAAATCAGGAAATATTATCTTCAAGGAAGTCAAAAGGATAGGACTTTCAACGAGATCGGACATAAAGATGTGAAAGGGGAATGGCTCAAATTTAAAAAATTTATTGTAGAATCTAAAGGAAGAGAGACTAGTGGATGTCGTAGATCCATTTGAAAACCTCGGTGACTTCCCAAGGTACCATATGGTTTGGCTTCAGTTTAGAGGAGAAATTTTTAAATGTTTCATCCTACCAATTTTATATGTTAGGGCTTATATTCTTGTAAAACAATCACATGAATAGCCTGGAAGATGTGAGGGTTTAGGTTGTAACGAACGATAACCTCAGAATCCCAAGACGAGTTAGGGCTTATATTTTACAACGGAGTTATACAAAGGCCTAAAGAAAGGTTGAGAATTTATTTTGCGTAAGCAAACAACCTCAAAATCCTATGGCTTGTTATTTAATTCTAAAGAAAGATATGTTGTTGTAGATCCACTTGTTGTTGAAGATGGCTGTGCTGCCCACAATGCTAGCTCCAAGCTCAAAGTCGTAAAAAGTTTAAGTTTTCTAATGTGTCAGGTTATGACGTCAAATCAAATTTCCTTATGATTATAGTTCTTTAAATATTAGGAGTGCATATTAATGTTGTTTAGAACAACACCGATTAGGATCCTATGGTTTCCTCAGTCCGACACCACTATTTTCTATTGGATTCACGTTGTCCAAATGAATTTATTAAACTCAATTTAATGAATTTTGTACTTTCATTTAGACTGTGGGAAGCCTCGTTAGCAACCGTAGGTTACCTCCTCCAAGGGATTCCCGATCATCCGATAGAGATGTCTTAATTTAATGGCAGTTCTGGTTTTGTGATGTTTGTAATTAAATTTTGAGTTATTTTATATTTTGAATGTTGTGGTTATGAATTTTATCTTGATTAATTTTTTTTTTTGGTTTTGGTTTGGTGCCTATCCTAGCAGTTTTGGTTTTTATGCAAGGTGTCATCGTTATTTAGCATGCAAGTTTTATGAGCATAAAAATACAGTGTGAAAGGTATAAGAAAATACAGTACTGTAACTTGTAAAAGCGTACCTGGCGAGTCTTCTCGTTCCACCACCTGAAAGGTCAGTACTTGCAAGGCATATATACATAATATTGTAAGGAATTTTAATTACAAGAGTAGATGAAGGTTTAGCTACCAAACCCCATGCTATGATTTTATTGATTCAAAGTGCTCGGGGTATGACCCTGAACTATTTTGAAGATCTCTTGAATTATTTTGAGTTCATTTCTAAACTTATCATACTATTCCATTAACCATCCGAGTTTAGAGTGTGGCTACCCTGTTGCTCCATGAAACTTGATAATTTAATTTTCCTAAGGATAGAATACTCGATTAGTGAATTGATATTTTATTTATAAGTTATGTGAGTGGGTGCCCCTTAGGCAAGCCTAGGTCGTTTAAGATTATGGTGCCCACAATTAAGGTCGGGCTTGTAGTGTTCAAAGATATTAATCACCCATTAAGTTATTTACTAGATTTGATCAATTGAGTTTAGATATCAAGCCTATGTCACTACTAAGCCCTAAACAATCATGATAGGTGAAATGGTGACTATCAAGATTTTGATTTAAGTGATATGTATTCTTATCCAATGGTTAAATAATCCTTAATTTTGGTCTTAAGGCAAGTAAATTATCATCTTTCCATCTTAAGCCTATCACTTAAGAATCGTTGATCTTAGTTGACTTCCGAGTTGTGAAAATTAGGAGGATTATGATTTTGTTGATGTTGTACAAGGGTAGTGAATGAGTTTCTACCTTTTAATCCCATTGTATTTCAATCATCAAAACATGTTTATTAAGATCAAAATTACCCATTTTCTCTTGGTTAATCTTAAATTTTGATTAAGGTACCAAAGTGAAATTACCACTTTGCACTTGGGGCACTTCACCTCATAACTCACTAAACACAACTCAAATGACTTTAAGGGTTTATAGTGGCATATCGATGAGGTAATTATAATGTTGGAGGAGAACATGTGGCATCTCCAAGTTTAATTTAGTTTAGATAATTATGTAAATTTAGAAGATAGGACTTTCAAAGGTTAATTTATTTAATTATCCAAAATAAAGTTTGTGTTTATGAAAAAATTGTTAGAGGTCTCTTAAGGTCAGAGAAACGCCTAGATAAAATTTCATGATTTTTTCTATTAATTTTTTGTGACTATTATTTAACTTTTTAATCAATTTCAATGATTGAATTAAATAGAAAATAATATTTTATTTACAAAAAATCTTTTTTATATTTTTAATAGACTTCTCTGAATTTAGGAAACACAGAGAACCAAGTTTTGTACTTTGGTAATTTTTAATTTATTTATTATAATTATCTTAATGGGAAAATATGAAAAATTGATTTTTAAGCTTTTTAAATTTATATTTTAACTTAGAAGAATTAGGAAAAATATTTTAATAAATTCTAAGTGATCAGGGGACATTTCTAATCATTTTGAGCCATTTTTTGTATTTTTTAAAATTTTGATTATTTAAATTATTTTTAATTCAAAATACATTTAGAAATGAAATATTTTCAGAAAAATGGATTTTATTTTTATTAAACGCCCCTAGTCACTAGGAATTCGAACCAATTTTTATAATTTTTCTAAGCTCATTTAATTTAATATAATTATTTTTATATAAAAATTCAAGGTTTCCTTAAATATCCATTTTGATGCTTGGACTAAGTCAAATAATTTTGATATTTTTACGGTGAATAAACATGATTTTTATGAACAATATGGGATTGATTTTGTTGATTTTTATTAAGTATATAATTTACAAAAATTAACATAAGATATTCATATTTAATTAAATATAAAATTTTTTTAGAATAATCCGAAGCATCATGATATTTTTCCTAGACTTCTTTGACCACAAGAAACCTAATAAAATTATTCCCATAATTTTCCAAGTGATATTTTGACTATTACCTGGAAAATAGGGCTAGAAACATAGAGTTGTCCTCTAACCTTGGAAAAATCATAAGACATGGCCAATATCATGAGGAATGAAGCCTTAAAATTTCAAGCCATGGTGAGTAATATTTGTTCATGGAGAACTGAAATACCTTAGAGCAAATCAATTTGGAATTTGGGGAAGTTTTAAGGATGGCCAAAATTTGCCCTAATTTTGAGCTCAAAAGTTGAGCTCCAGTGATGGGGGAAATGGCTAAAGGATGGTTACAATGGGGTTAGGGAGTCTTGGAGGAGCTCTAGGAGCAATTCAATAGATATTTTCTAAGGAAATTTTTGATTTCCTTACTTGAAGCCATGGAGGAGGGGTTTAAGTAAAACAACCTAGGGTAGTTATCATGGCTTTCAATTGGGTGTAACGTGGAGCTGAGGTGGAGGGCTACATGGTGCTACGAGCCAATCAAAGTTGGGCAGCTTGGATGGGTTCTTTTGGTTTTAAATTAAGAAGGGTGGCTCTCAATTTTAGGATTTTTTGGCCACTAGGGCGGCTGGCAAGGCCAGGGCTGGTGGCCAGAAGGTCAGGTGAGCCAGGGGAGTCTTAATTATAATTTACCCAATGGCAAGTAATGATGGGGAACATATTTTGATTATGGCTCAAATATGGGAATAAATCCCTTAATTTAGAGACCCATTGGTTTATATCTTTCTTCGGTAGTTTTAGGATGGTTTAGCCTGGTCCAAAGGGTGTATTTGGTGGCTGTGGTGTCATTAATTTAGTGGCTTAAGATGGCTAATTCAATTTTGCTGCATGGGTTTAATTTTGGTCAAAATGGCTAAAAGTTGGATTTGGTTTAGGCAAGCCATGACTTTAAGCTCAATTGATTGATCAAACTTGTGTAGATGATTGTCATGAAGGTTTTTGATGAAGGATTAAAGTAATTTTGTGTTCAATTGGAAGCTCAATTTGAAGGATTTTGGGATTTTGGTCAATTTGAGCATGCTAGACTAGACTTGGGTCTAGATTGGACTAAATGGAAATTGATGATTGAAAATGGTTTATAGGAAAGTCATGAAGTGTATTTAACATCAATTGGGTGTCAATTTTGGGGTTAGGGCATTCAATTTGGTGGGATTTCGAGACATAGCTAATTTGAGGAAGATTTCAAGATTTTTGGACTTGGGTTAAAATTAAGTGCAATTGTGGCTTCACCAAGGCCAATTGAAGGTCAAATTTGATGTTCAGGATTGTTATGAAGAGTTTAGGATTCAAATTGGGCAAATTGAGTAGGTTATGGGGTTCAATTTAGGAAGATTAATTCATAGGGCTAAAATTGAGGGTTTTGAGCTCAAAGCATGGACCAATTAGGGATAAATTTGGTTTAGATTGATCATATGTAAGGTGAATTTGAGTTTATAATTGAAATTGAGGGAAATTGGGTCTAAATTGATAGACATTTAGGATGAATCTGGGGAAATCGGGCCTTTAAAGACAATTTGGGGTTTTGGTCAAAATGGTTAGATTGGTCAAAATGTATTCAAATGGAGGGTTCAAATTGGTTTTAGAAACATTTTAAGTGACTTTGGAAGTTTTGGGAAAATTTGGGGTGCGAAGGGTATATTTGTAATTTTGGCAAATTTAGGGTATTTTGGTAATTTTGGCAATTTTGATAATTTTGGGTGGTTTTAAGCAATTTGGGTATTTTGAAATGGTTTAAAGTGATATTTGAACAAATTTGGGCATTTTGCGTGAAATTGGGATTTCTTGCCAAATCTGGAATTTGAGGGTGTTTAGGTAATAAGTTTGGGAGTAGAAAAGCCAAATTGGAAACTTTGATAGAATTGGGGTGTCAACCATCTTACATGAGCTATGGAACAATGAAATTTCCATTTGGGTCCTCTATGTACTAGTATTAGCTAAACCTTAGCCTAGGTCTAGTGGGTCCAGGGGACCATCTACATGAGTCTTCCAAAAGATCAATGGATCAAAGTCAACAAATTAAGGTTTAGGGTTGTGAGTGGGCATAGGTGATAGTGAGTGTGGTGAGTGAACTAGCTCCAGACCAACACCTAGGGTCAAAAAGTTTTATGCGGACTCCCCTTGAGATTTTCCATGCTGGCCCCACCTATTAAGTGCTAGAGGTTATGACCAATATGTAGAACTTCAAGTTGGGGAAGGAAGAGTTTAGAATTTCTAATGGTGAGTGTTCATTTTCAAGTTTTCTAAGAATAGTCGACATGAAAGTCCTATAGCTATACCTTAGGCAACTAAAGAGGGAAAACTAAACCTCAACCAAAAGTGAGGTCAACAAGCTGTTAAGCAAAGCCACTAGTTTATAAGAGGAAGTTAAGCTCATAGATTCCAAAGAGAAATCAGAAAAGACCAGGATAATCAGGAGATTTGAGAAGAAGTCCGGAACAATGGCAACGATGGATAAGGGAAAGCAGCCGATAAAGATACAGGCAGAGCATTCTCACTAAAGTTCCCAAAAATCATCACAGCATGCTCATCAACAAGCACAGCAGTATGACCTATCTAGCCAACACTCACATCAGGGAGGGCCGCACCAAGTAATGGGTAGAATGGGTCCAACTCTTTAGAAAGAAAGAAGAGAGTATATTTTTTTATATATTTTTTCAAAAATGAGGCTATGCCAAAGATGTTTAAGAAATTAATGAAGAAGTCCGAGTTCAGATTACCAGAACTGAAGAGGCTGGAAGAAGTTGACAAGGAGTACCCTAATTTTTGCCCCTACCATAAGATGTTGGGACAAACAATAGAGAGTTGTTTCATCTTCAAGGACTAGCTTGAGAGAAATTACATAGAGGGAAATATAACAATCCTTAAGGACTATTTGAACGGATTTGAAAAAGGTTCTATAAAAATAATTTTGGCTGAGCCAATAACTCCAATAGATTTGTATTCATAAAAGGATGGAAGGAGTGCAATTTGGAGAAAGTCATCCAAAAAGGTACTGGATCAGATTCAAACCGCTTCAACTCAAGCAGCTGTTAAGAGTCTACAGCCTGCTCAGCCTAAGATCGAGTTATTGGTTGTCTCAGATTCGGGGAAGAAAATTCTCAAACCCTTGACCACATATGATTATCATTTAGCCCCACCAGGGTATTATAAATGTAATGATTATTATTTGGGCTACATTTTAACTGTTTATAATAATAATGTAATTGACTTTTTCGAATCTAACTTTGACCTTGATTCCCAAATCAATACTTAAATCATACTTAAGTCTGATGAACCCGTTAACGTGAATGAAGAAGACATCGGTGACACTAGTTACGACAGCACCGGGAGTGAGGAGCTAGTCCTCGAGTGCCACGGTGCCCACCTGCTATCAACTTGGATCTCTCTGATGAAGAAGAGACACTAGAATTTTTTCCTACAGCATCTCAGGATAAATAAATCACATAAATAAATCTAAGGAGTGTGAAAGTGTTACCCTCAAGGTAAGCTCCAGCGAATAAAGAAAAATAAATAGTAACTCAGGAAAAGCTACCTCATCCTCCGCTAGTGGAAAAATCACGTAGTCAAGTAAAGTTTGGAGGATTATATAAAGTGGATTATAATGTGCTAGCTCATCTTAGGAGGTTGCCGACCAAACTAAGCATTAACGATGCCCTGATTTAGTCAAAGGAGATGAGAGAGTCTCTAGTTACATCCTTGCTTGACCTAGAGATTTGCATAGCTTAGTTGGCCAACACATCCTTGGATGAAGTTTGTTCATTAAAGGAACAGCCGATAAAGGTTTTAACGTGCTTCCCCTTATACTAGTTCTGAAAATCATGTAAATTTAGAGGAGTATTCTATTAAGTTAATGGAATTACCTTTTGGTTACTTTTCTCCTTTTGTACAAAAATTAATTCAATAGAGATATATGTTGATACAAATTATGAAGGATAAACTATAACTTTTTGAAAAATTATGGAATGTTAAAAGTCCAACTCCTAACTTGAAAGAAGGTCTTGGATTTAGTACAATAAGGCCAGTCGATGACTCTGAATTTTGCATGGTTGTTACTAGCAAATTGGAAGAGGATTGTCTAGATGTAGAGGATGGCTCTTAAGATCAGTTAATAGATGATGTACCACTGAAATTTGAAGAAGAAATTAAGTCAACAGTGGATGAATTAAAAGAAATCAACCTTGCGACTGAGGAGCGGCCCCGACCTACCTTCATAAGTTTTCTACTCAATAAGGAAGATTCCATAGAATTGATAGAATTATAATCAGAATTTAAAGATTGCTTCCCCTGGAGCTATGATGAAACATCAGGAACGTCAGTGGAAGTTGCAGTTCACAAACTCGGGGTGGACAAAGATATTACCCTAATAAAACAAGGCTCTAGAAGAATGGGCCTTGAGATAGAGCAGCAAGTCATTGTCGAGGTAAGAAAATTAATAGACTCTAAATTTGTAAGAAAAGAGCAATATCCCACATGGTTAGCCAACATTGTACCATTTAAGAAGAAAAATGGACAAATCCGTGCATGTGCCAACTTAAGGGTTTTAAACAAAGCATGTCCAAAAGATGAGGTTTCATTACCAATACCAGAATTAATGATGGACATAGCATTGACACTTAAGATTTTCTCTTTCATGAATGTATCGTTAGGATATAACCAATTCAATATGGCTCTAGAGGATGCAACACTTATAGGCATCAAGGCACCAATTTAAATATTTTGCTACATAGTCATGCCATTTGGGTTAAAATACGCTGGAGCAACATATCAACGAGCGATGATGAAGATCATTGACGACCTCATTCAAAACAAAGTGATGTGCTACATGGATGATTTGGTAATCCAAAGCAAATGGAAAATAGGCCATTTGTATGATTTAGGGATCGTGTTTGAATGATTATGACAATGTAATTTAAAGATGAATTCCTTAAAATGCACCTTCGGCATCACCTCAAGGGGCTGATTTTAATAGATTTTATCGCAACACACCCACTTCCAACTGGGTCCCCGCTCAATGATGAACCACCAAATGAGAAAATACTGCAAGTAGAACTGTCTAGTGCCATACATTAAGAAACTTACTTTGATGGGGCTTCCTCAGCCAGGAAAGACAAAGGATCAAAAAGTCTTATACCAAGCAAAGCAGGAATTGATATGATTTTCATCATGCCAGATAAGGTTATGTTGAGATTCTCCCATCACCTGACAGAGCCGTGCATAAATAATGAAGTAAATTACGAAATGTTGATCATTGGAATAGAATTGGCAATCTCTATGGATATAACTGATATTGTTACGTATAGTGACTCATAGCTTGTCATTCAAAAGATTGGCAGACATTTTATGATTTTGAAACCAAGGCTAGCAGAATACTATCGGTATATAATGAAGATGCTTGAACATATTCCCAACATGACTCTATACTAGATTCCTCGAGGAGATAACGCCCATGTTGATGCTCTAGTAAAACTTGCCAAGGAACTGGCGTGTCCAACAGAGGATTCCATCGACATTATAGTATAAGGACGATGATTTTTGTCTCAGATTGAGCTTGATAATTTACACAAACTCAAAAAAGGTTGAAAGAATGGTGATTACAGTTGCTGACATCAACAAAGATTGGCACAAGCAACTAATGGAATTATTATACATTGGAAAGCTACCAGAGGACAAGTTTGAGGCATACCACATCACAAGAAAAGCTATGTCATATGATCTAGTGGGTAATGTCTTCTACAAAAGATTGTTCGATCAGATGTGGCTAAGATGTCTAAGCAGAGCTGAAGCACAAAATATTGTCAAAGAAGTACATGTCGGGTTGTGTGGTGCTCCCCAGCTGTAACCACAATTTTAGGAGGGGGCTTCTGCAGAAGCTGTCGATCGCCAAAATCAAGNCTGGAACTTACCAATGAGAGAAAATTTGCAAACCTCAGTCAGGTTTTGTATCTCTGAATCATTATAAATGATGGCAAAATTCCCATTTTTCCTACTCAGAAGTTTTATTAATGGGTCAGCCGCCTCATGGTAACTCTGGGGGAAAACAAGGTCATCAAAATCCTTAACAGTAGAAGCTACTTTACCCACCACATCAGCAAAAGTGGCCTTAGCCCATTAGACATTGGTAGCTAAATCCATATTGTTAAGCTCAGCCATAGCCAAACAAAATCAATAGAACAATAACCGATTCAAATAAAGGTTTCCCGGTAAGCAAAAAACCAGAACACCAAACCAAGTAAAAGATCCAGAAGAAAGAGAAGCCGCTAGAAGAAGAAAAAGAACCAGTTAGCAACCACAAAATCAGGAAATCCATGGAAACCCTAGCAGAGTAACCTCAAAGCCAGCCGCCACTCCAAGCTCCATCATATATATATATATATATTTTGGAAAAGAGCTAATTATGGCTCCTTACATGTTAAACATACAATTGAGTTACAAAACAGAAAGGGTATATCACTTAACCTACACCCAGATCTCCTACCCCATATAGTTCTTACAACCATGCTCACAAATGTAAGATTGATTTCTAAGTAAAACATAGTATGTACCCCCAGAAAAAAATCAATCTCTACAGTGAAGATAAGCAATGGATAAGGTGTGCCCATGTAATAGCAGAGCTAACTGATTAGGAGGTATAGTCCCTACAATAATCTCTTCAGTTTCCTTCCCCCTGACTGACAAACTGTTTCCTGGAGTGTTTCCTTCTCTAAGATAAAGTTGGAAATGCACATCAACCTTAATCATCTGTCTTTTAATGTTATTGTGCCACCAACCAAGGTTCCATGGAGCAACTTCAATATTTTTCAGAATTCTGATGCAGCCACTGGAATCAGATTCTATTACCAATTTAGAGATGTTACATTGCTTGAAAAGGTAGATAGCCCATAAGATGGCTATCATTTCAGTTTCAAGTGGATCATTAGCCCAAGTAGGAGATGAAAAGTAAAATATGCACTTTCCTTGATTGTTCCTAATAACTCCTCCCACACCAACAACCTCCTTAGAGAAGCTTCCATCAATATTAGCCTTCAGCCATCCCTTAAATAGGGGGTCAAAAGGACCAAAGTAGGCTTGCTTATCTTCATATTAATACCACTGGGCATCCAAATCTCAAAAATATTGGGAAACTTCTGATGCACTATAATGTTTTGCATATAGGAAGTATAATTTAAAACCACTGCCTTATCCAAAGGTTTCATATGTTCATACTTAACTTGATTTATGCACATCCAAATGAACCAGGCAACAACAAAAGGAATGATTATCATTTTAGCTTCCAGCCACTCCTTCCAGTATTCCAAAAAGTTCTACCAATGTACTTTCAGAATATCAATCCTGAGCTGATTCAACAGACCATACCAAACCCTTTGGGAGAAACTATAGGAGAAAAATAAATGTTCCAGACTTTCTTCATTCTTATTACACAGCCAGCAGCAAGAGGGACCCCTAAGCCCTTTCAATTTCAAAATATCATCATAAGTTAGGAAAG
Organism: Phalaenopsis hybrid cultivar; assembly: GCA_002079205.1. Classification (NCBI taxonomy): domain Eukaryota; kingdom Viridiplantae; phylum Streptophyta; class Magnoliopsida; order Asparagales; family Orchidaceae; genus Phalaenopsis; species Phalaenopsis hybrid cultivar. The sequence goes on along the minus strand of JXCR01141835.1, from coordinate 48,337 downwards.
ATTTCCACAGCCTCTAGCAAAAAAAATACATTGAAGGTGTCAACCACTTTCCCCAAATAAATTTTCTCTACATAATAGGTTACTAATGATACAATTGCTGGAAAATGTAAGCTGAAAGTTTTTGTGAGGGAGCCTGTCTAGTGATGAATCTATCTTTTTCTCCAGGATTGGTTTTATTTTTCTTCACCCAATACATTTGCTCTTCAGTTAAGATGGTTGTCAGCAAATTGCAATTCTATTGATTTTCAGTCCAGAATTCCTTCACTTTAGTTCTGAAGTTTTGATTGGCGGTGGCAATTCTTTCCCCATTCCAAATCCATTTATCTAGCCAGAAATTAATTTTTCTATCTCCAAGTTCCAAAATAAACAGATCCTCAGCTTGATGCCTCACCTCCAAAAGGTTAGTCCACAACCTGGAATCCCCAACTTTCTTCTCAGCCAAGTTAGGGTGTACAGTCCTGCAGTATATCCCATTCATAAACAAAGCCCAAAGACTATCTTGGACTCTAAAATTTATCCAGAGTTTACAAAAATTAATGACACTGAGATGCTAAAAATCCTTAAAACCTAAGCCATCTGCATGTAGAGGCTTACACAATTTATGCCAAGCTAACCAATGAAACTGTTTCTTCTGTCCAGCCCAAACAAAATTTATTAAACATTCTGCCTAGCCTTATCTGAGTCCCCTTCTTCATAGTGAACATCTAAAGAGCATAGGAAGGGATAGAAGTTAAGATGCTTTTGAGAAGAGTGATCCTACCTCCAATTGATAGGAAGTATTTTGTCCAACATTGAAGCTGTTTCTAAATTTGATCAATTACCCCATTGAATTAAGTTTGTTTAGTTCTCCCTTTTATTAATTGAACACCAAGATAATTGATAGGTAAAGAGGCCAAGCTAAATCCAGTGTGTTGTGCAATCCATTGCTTAATCTGTGGAAGAGTATGAGAGCTAGCAAAAATTTGACATTTCTGTTTGTTAAGATACATACCAGATGATCTTTGGAAGTGTTTAAGTACTTTATTGAGAGACTTCACTGTATTCTTGCTAGCCTTAGAGAAAATTATTATATCATCTGCATAGGACAGATGACTCACACTAATATTGGATTTGTGCTGATAGTCCAAATGTGGGGAAGATATAAACTTTTGATCAAGAAGCCTAGAAAGATAATCCATATCCAAAATAAAGATAGTAGGGGACAAGGGATTTCCTTGTTTAATTCCTCTTGTAGCATTGAAGAAACCTTGGCTCTTGCCATTAATTAAAATAGAATGGTTGTTGCAAGTGAGCCGTATTCTAATCAGATTGATAAATGCCCCAGAGAAGCCCCTAGCATTCAAGGTAGCAAAAATAAAATTCCAGTTAATTGTATCATAGGCTTTTTGAGTATCCAACTTCATAATGAAATTGTTCCCTCTACATTTTATGTTAAGATCCAGTAGCAGTTCTTGAGCCAAAAGGATGTTATCAGATATTTGCCTTCCTTTCAAAAAAGTCACCTGATTCTTGCTGATAAGCTGCTGAAGATGAGGTTGAAGTCTGGTGCTGATAATCTTACTGATAACTTTAGAAATGACATTAGTTTGGTTGATTGGTCTAAAATCTCCCCATCTTATTCTGCTGGAATTTTTAGGAATCAAGGTCATAGTGGAAGCAGTAAAGTATCTAGGGGGATTAATACCTCTAAATAAGCTTTGCACAACATCAACAAACTCCCCACAGATGATATTCCAAGTGGCTTTATAAAATTTTGCAGTGAAGCCATCAGGGCTAGCTACCTTATGGTCATCAATAAAGTCCAAGGAAGCTTTAATTTCACCTCCCAATGGAGTGGTATTTAGATTCATATTATGGACATAATCTTTGCAATCAGAGAAAATTTCCATCTTGATTTGAGCTCTAGAAGGATACTGCTCCTTAAAGTTATTTTGAAAGTAATTTACAACATCTTGGGCAATATTCTCAGCATCAGTTAGCATATGGCAAGCAGAATCCTGAATAGATAAAATCATGTTGTTTTTCCTTCTAAAGTTAATGCAAGCACGGTAATAACTTGAGTTTCTAAAGTTAATGCATCTTTCTGCTTCAGAAAACATTCTGTATAACTGGTATGGAGTAACAACTCTTCATTAGCTTTATGGAGGTTAACTTTAAAAATCAAACCCCTTTGGAAATAGTCTTCCATGTGAAGCACTTTACCTTGAGCTTTAATTAAGTTCTCATGTATATTACCAATAGTGTCCCAATTCCACTTTCTCAGCTTAGCTGCCACCTTCTTTTCAAGTTTCCATAGATTTATCCAGGGATTAGTATCACCTTCAGACCTTCAAACCTTACCTACTACCTCCACAAAATGAGGGTGGAGAGTCCACATGTTTTGAAACCTGAAAGGAGCTTTATATGGGATTTCAACATTTTGGATTATGCACATGAGAGGCCTATGGTCAGAACCTGCCACAGCCAAATGAGAAATGACAATAAATGGGAAGGTTTGAACCCATTTTGAGTTACCAAGCATTCTGTCAAGTCTTTCGCACATGAAAAACCTTCTCCAAGTAAAGTCAGGACCTTGATCAAATAATTCAGCCTAAAAAAGAAAGTCATTGAATCTATTCATGGCAGAAATAATAGGTGGCCTACCACATCTTCTTTTCAGAAGGAGAAGAAATACAGTTTAAGTCACCCCCCAAAATCCAAAAGGATTTTAGATACTGGCCAATTTGAGTTAACTCAGTCCATAAGGTGGATTGATTAAAGGCAAGACTGCTAGCATAAATGAAGGTGGCATATCCAATTTGAGCTCCAATATGGAATTGGATGTGAACAAATTGGGAATGGTTTAACAACACAGACCATTGAAGTTCAGCTCTAGCAAAAAGCCAAATTTTATTATTAATATTCGAGAAATGATCAAATTGAGGGAAATTTTTCTGAATTATATGGGAATTTTAAGTAACCAATGGTTCGAGTATGACAAAACACCACACTTTATGAATTCTCACCAAATTTTTTAACCTCTTTAGAGATGAGACGTGAGTAATACCCCTAATATTCCCAAGAAGAAACTTAATCATTGAGAAAAGGTCCTCCCTTTCCCCCTATTCCTAGGAAGGTGATTCATATTAGAAGGTCCCTCCATAGGCTGTTTATTTTCAACTTTACCTTATTTCTTCTTATGGCTTCTTTGGACTTGTCAATCTTTAGTTGGAACATCTGCCAGACTATTGATAGTATGTTCTTCAACCCTAGATGGGTTTATGTTTAATAAGTTGTTATCTTGTATTATTTTTTTCCTTTAAATTATTGTTAATGCATAGTTTTTCCTCTTGCTCCACAGAATTACTACTTGACACAATCTCAATTGTGTTATTTACCTCCACATCAGGAGCATCAACACCTCCAGCCAATTCAACAGCAGTCCCAACTGGCTTGGAATTAGTTGTTCTAGTCCCTGGAGATCTTTTTTTTTTAGGGTGTAGTCTATAGCACTTCTCCACATTATGTCCAAAAATTTTACAATGTTGGCAATAGATAGGGTTTTGTTCCACAACTATCTTCTGCAAGAAACCTTCCTCAGTAGTTCCAATCCAAACTCTATCAATATCAGGCAAAGTAATGTCCCTCTCAACCAGGACTCTAGCTCCACCTGGTCTGGCTACATTATAAGTGGGGCATCAATTTTCAGAGGGCAACCAAGCACTCTACTAATGCTGAACAGTACATTCTGATGGAAATAATAAATTGGTAAATTAGGGAATTTGAACCACATAGGAACTACAGAAGTTTCCTTCGTGGGATCAAACTCTGGAGTCCATTTTTGCAATTTCATTGGGACACCATTAATGATCGAATTCTATTTTGTAAACACCCTTGCATATTATTCTTCATTAAATAAGGAAAATAGAAGGTGCCTTCCATATATATATATATATATATATATATAACGTTTAAAAAAATATGAATTCAAATTGATCCCATTTCTTTCATAGTTTAAATGAAAGAACACCATAATTTAAGCTATGTATCTATTCCAAAAGATAAACAAATGGCTTGACTATGAGGCTCAATCAAATAAACTAAAAATTGTACGACATCCCTTTGGTCTGCAAAACTATTTTATTATAAACCGATAAGTTCCTCTATTTAATATGAAAAATTAAATAAGGTTTATATTATGATGGGTTCAAAAAAGCTTCTTATAAGGACAAGCCCCTATAGTTAATTACATCTTAGAAAATCGAAGTCACCTATTAAAACTCTCGATAAAAATCAGGGGATATTTTCTTCAAGAATTTCAAAGGATAGGACTTTTCAAAGAAATCAAACAATAAGGTGTAAAATGGGGAATAATTCAAATTTGGAACATTTTATTTTCGGAATCCAAAAGAAGAAGATCTAGGAGATGTCATGGATCCTGAGGAGATCCATAGCAACTTCCCATTCTAACTTATGATTTGGTTTCAACTTAGAGGAGATATATTTAAATGTTTCATCTTATCAATTTTATTAATTAGGTATTACATTAGTATGAAAAGATCACACAAATAGCCTGGAAGATGTGTCAGTTTAGGTCATATGGAATGACAACCTCAGAATCCTAAAGCGTGTTAGGGCTTATGTTGTATAACAGAGTCATACAAAAGACTAAAGAAAAGTTGAGGATTAATGTCGCATTAGGCAGACAACATCAAAATACTATGGCTTGTTGTTTAATTATAAGGAATGGATGTGCTAGTGTAGATCTTAATTCTATTGTAGACCTACGTGTCGCTTGATACACCAAAAGTATATGAATTTTTGGACCCATATTTTATACACATTTTTGGTGATATTACACTTTAAAGGAATGTATTGTATATTGTTTACTGTAGGTTGTTGATTTTTAGGACTTGGAGCAAAAAGGAAGCAAAAAGGATAGAATTTGGAGTGAAAATGGAGTTTCTAAAGAAATGTTCAGCACCGACGATGCCAGACTGGGCACAAATCGCGACATTTGACAAAGAGTGTGGTCTAATTAAATGGCCACTATCGTCAGCGCAAGAATGGGCGCTGACGGCGCCAATGTCCATGTTGCCCTAGTTCTAGAAGATTTGATGAATTTGAATGCTCTTTGAAGAGTTTTTGGATGCACTTATCGTAAAACTGACCTAAAGCTCTATTTAGAGCCAAAATTGATCAAAAAAAGGCCCCCTTCACGCCCCTTTGCACCCTTCAACTGCTTTCCACTCTCTTCAACTTTATTCCACATTCCCTATAGCCTCTTAGAGTCCATTTAGTTATTTACTTTCTTTATAGTTTTAAGTTTTAGTTGTGATTTTTCAAGTTTAAATTCTTCTCAAAGAGAGTTGGAGATGGAGAGAAGTGAGATTTCTTCTTCCTACATTTCCTAAGAGAGACTACAAGGGATTTTCTTTGAGAAAGAGTTTTAAAATAAGTGTTATTTGTTTATTATTGTTGTATGAACTTTCTTTTATATATGAAATTTGTGTTTTTTTGTATCTTTCTCATGAATTCTAAGTAGTTTCCTTTATTTTGCTTCCTATTATTAGATATGGTGAAATGAAGAGATAATTTGAATGTGCCAATGTTAAAATATTAAATAAATTGTGATGGTTTTTCAACTCCATTCTTACTTTACTTTTCCATCTGGCTAATTGAATAGTTAAAATATATTGTGAAGCATATAATCTGAGAAAAGGAGTTTGAGTTCTACAATAGTGAGAATCACATTTAATTTCATGGAGGAGTGTTTCATTCATGGAATGAAGAGCAAATAAATAGGGGAATACGTATTGTTGGGTGTAGAATTTGAAATTTTAGGGTGATAGACTAAAATCAATAATTTGATCATAGTGTTTAAGAACTAAAGCGAGAGTTAGCCTTCAGAGGATGGGAAATGGGAGCTCTGAAGTAAGAGTCAGTATCCTCCTAGCCTAGCCACACATTTAAGGACTAAACCTGAGATTAGGATTTTCTATAACACTTAATCAAGTAGAGAATTAAAATTGCTTCTATTTAGCACAATACATATTTAAACCATTTATTTCTACTCACCTCACCAAAAACTCATTGTAGTGGGAAAGATGTTTTTTCATATCAGAAAGCTTCATCACATAAACATAGTTTAGTAGTTACTGTTTTAAAATTTACATTTAAATTTTGATAGTAGTTCATAATTTAGTTCTGATAGTATGTCAAACATTTGAAATTAATGACAATTATTTCATTTTATTTCTGTGAATTTCCTAGTTCATTTATCATTTCAAATTTAAACCTTCCTCGTGGGATCGATATTTGAGACTTAAATAGAAATTCTTGTATTACTTTATAACGATAAGTATACTTGCATAAAATCCCAGCATTAAGTGCTTAACGTTATTATTCATAAAATACCACATCAAGTTTTTGGCGCCATTGTCGGGGATCAATTTTTTGCATTGTTGTCGGGGAAGGTAACGATAAATTAAATAGATTTGGTAAATTAGGAAATTTATAAATAAATTATACAAAAGTCAAAAAAATANAGCAGAAAATCCATCAGGGCCAGCAACTTTGGAGCTATCAATGGAAGCCAGAGCAGACCAAATTTCCTCTTCTCCAGGAATAGATTTCAGATCCAGTCTCCTCATGAAGTTATCATCCCTGCAAAACAAATCCTACTGGATGGTGGGCCTAAGATCAAAAGGTTGTTTAAAGAGTGTTTGGTAGTAGTTAACAGCACTAGCATCAATCAAGTCATCAGAATGGAGCCACTTGCCATCAGTCTCCTTAATCTTATGTATTGTGTTGCACTTTCTTCTAAACTTGATACAGACATCAAAAATAATTTGAGTTTCTATCCCCTTCACAAAATCTGGTCTTGGCAGCCTTTTGGGCAAAGAAATCCTCCTGTATACAGATGACATTCATCAAATTTTCATTTGCTATCAATAGATCCTTCTCCACATCAGGGTTAATCTCTAATTCAGCTTCCAAAATAGCAACTATCTTTTCAGCCTCCACTACATTTAAGTTGATGTCTCCCACTATTTTCCAATTCCAGTTAGATAAGTGTTTGCCTAACTTCTTTTGCGGTTCCCATAACTTAATCAGAGGGTTGGAATGGTGACAATCCCTCCAAACCAATGAGACCTGATTCAGGAAGTCTTTGTGGGATGACCACATGTTGAGGTATCTAAAACTTGGCTTGTGGTTAACATTTGATGCAGAAATTTTCATAAGCAGTGGTCTATGATCTGATCTTGTCATGCTGAGATGCTGCACAGAAGTGTGAATGAACTCACTAAGCCACATGTAATTCACAAAAATTCTATCTAACCTTTCCCAAAGTTGACCCCTCCTCCAGGTAAATTTTGGACTAGAAAAACCAAGGTCATACAGACCAGCCAAGTTGCTTTGATCATTGAAATAATTCATCTTGTTGAGGTCAGAGGGGGCACCACCCAACTTTTTTGAAGGTACATAAATACAATTAAAGTCTCCACCAACCATCCAAAAAGAGTTACAAGAGATACTAATAACTTTAAGACTCTCCCAAAGCTCCTTTCTCGCACTAGGAGAGCACCCAGCATATACAAAAGTAGCCAGACCTGTCTGACTCCCAACTTAAAGCTTGATGTGGAGGAACTGTTGGTGATTCCATAGTATACTGCAAGACACCTCCTTCCTATGTAACACCCAAATCTTGTTATTCAAATTAGAGATGTAAAGAAAACCAGCAAATTTTTTTATAATTCTCTGGGAATTTTTAGAGACCATAGGCTCCAGAATAGCCATCAACCATAATTTATGCATCCTATTCAAGGCCATCAGTCTGTTAAGGGATTTAGGATGTGCCAATCCCCTAACTTTCCAACATAGAAAGTTCATCATCCAATAGATACTGATTTTCCCCTCCTTCTAGCTTTAGCCTCATCCTCTAGAGCTCCTTTATGAGATTTTCTATCCCTGAGAATGTAACTTCCCCCCTTTTCAATATTTAAAACTTGGAAGCCCTTTTTTTTTTTCTTTGCTTTCTAAACAAGACATTCATCCTCCTGGGCTGTTTGTAACCCCTTAATAAAGATTGTGTCAACCTGTTGTTACCTCAGGACAGCCTCCGCCCCTAATTCCTGAATATTATCCCCCTCAATAGTATTCCAATCAGTGTTTAGTACTTCATTGATTGCCTGGTTGTAACCATAAAGGTCAGTTCTTGAAATATCATTGGCCTTGGCCTTTACATCCTACTGGTCCAGCTGGTCAACATTCTGAACTTTGGCAAGATGGCCATCATCCTCACTGCCCTTGGTTCACCTGATTCAAAGGATTATCATAATCCTCTTTTCTCAAAAGCCCAACATCAACAGAGAAATGATCAGCCTCCTTTGAAGTCCCTCCAACAGTTCTTCTAAGATGGGGATGGCTTTTATAACATTTATTATCAGTGTGCCCAAACATTCTGCAATGAAAACAGTAGTATGGCTTCTGTTCAGCAACTATCTTTTCCCAATAGCCATTATGATCAGTCCCCAACGAAATTTCCTCCACAACAGGAAGGGTGATATCCCTTTCCACTAATATTCTGGCTACTGAACGTCTAGAAAGGTTGTAAGTAGGGACATCCAACTTAAATGGTTTCCCCAGAGCTTGACCAATATTAAACAAAACTTTGTGATTAAAGAAGTGAAGCTTTAACCCAGGGAGTTTGAACCAAATAGGAACTACAGGANCAAAAATATATATATATATATTTAAAAGTATTTTTAAGAAATTTTTCTTTGCTTATGCTATTTATTTATGCAAAATATTGGATCTGAAGGTTTAGTACCTTACGATTCGGAATTACAACGTACTTTTAGAAAAATTCAAAAATAATAAAAAGAAAGTAAAAAATTTGAACGAAATGGCGAATAAATTACATAATCAAATAAATGAAAATCGACAAACAACTTTAATAGATTATGTTAATCTGACAACAGATGAACTTAACTTAACTATTAAAAATTCTTATGTTGCTGCTAATTCATTTGAGCTTAAACATGCTTTTATCTAAATAATATAAATTAATCATTTGGAGGAACACCTACTGAAGATCCTAACTTACATCTTGCTAGTTTTCATGAAATATGTGCTACTTTAAATATGATGGAGTGTCTAATGATGATGTTAGACTTTGACTTTTTTCTTTTTCATTAAGGGATAAAGCTAAAGCTTGGTTAATTTCATTAGCATCTGAATCTATCCGAACTTGGGGAGAACTATCACAAATATTTTTGGATAAATATTTTCTTCCCTTGAAAACTGCTAAGCTTAGAAATGATATTACATCTCTTTGTCAGTTTGAAGGGGAATCAATATATGAAGCCCAGGAAAGATTTAAGGATCTCCTTAGAAAATGTCCACACCATGCTTTACTAGATTGGTTAGTAACTCAAGCTTTTTACAAGGGATTCATAGGATCACTAGATCTATTATAGATGTTGCATTAGGAGGAACACTAATGTCAAAACCTTTTGATGAAGCATACTCTTTAATAGAAGAAATGGCTACTAATAATTTTTAATGGCCCTCTGAACGGGTAAATCTTAAGAGAGTAGCTAGTATTCATGATTCTAATTAAATGTTTATTTTAGCATCTCAAATAATTGTTATATCAAAAAAGATTGATCAAATTTGAGTGCACTAGTCTCAAATACCACCATTATTAAAGCAAAATTCTCTAGGATAGATAATTGATACTCAATCATCTTGTGAAAATTTGAATGTTATAATTAATCAAAATAAGGATCCCTACTCTAACTATTACAACCCTGAATCAAAAAATTACCATAATTGTAGTTGGAATAATCATAACAATTCAGTGAACCCCTCAGGAAATTTAAATAACCAAGAAAATCCTAATTATCGACCTTATTATCCTCATGGATTTAACTCTAACCCTAACCCACAAGTTAAGGAAAATAAGTTGATAATGGAAGAAGTAATGTTGAATATGAGAAATCAAATACAAAATCAAAGGGTTGCTATTAGAAATATTGGAAATCAATTAGGACATATTGCTACTGCACTTAGTAACAGACATTCAGAAAATCCTCCGAGTATTGTAGAAGTTAATCCAGAAGATCAAAATAAGGAGTAAATTAAAGTTATTCAACTACAAAGTGGAAAATAAGTTGAAACAAGAATCCAAAAAGAAATTGAAGTTGATGAGGAGAAGGAAGAGATTAAAAGTGACCATAATGAAATTGAATAAATCCAAATTTCTTTAGAACCACTACCTCCGTTTCCTCAATGATTGAATCAGATGAATAAAGATAAACAATTTCCAAAATTTTTAGAAATCCTTAAGAAGCTAACGATAAACATTCCATTCATTGAGGCGTTGGAAAAAATGTCAAGTTATGTGAAATTTATGAAAGATATACTAAACAAATAAAGGAAGTTCACAGATCATGAGACCGTTTCACTCAGTGAAGAGTGTAGCATTATTATTCAGAAAAATCTTCCTAAAAAGTTAAAAGATCTTGGTAGTTTTACTATACATTGTGCAATTGGTGAAAAGCATTTTGAAAAAGTCTTATGTTATTTAGGAGCAAGTATCAATCTTATACCTCTATCAATTTTTAAACTTTTAGATTTGGGTGAGATTTCCCCTACAACTTTAACTCTTCAGTTAGTAGATCGATCAATAACTTATCCTAAAGGAGTTATTGAAGATGAATTTGTAAAAGTGGATAAATTTATTTTTCCTGTAGACTTTACAACATTAGATATGGTGGAAGAAAAAAGATTCCTATATTTTGGGGAGATCATTTGTTACAACGAGGAGAGCGGTGATAGATGTTAAAAAAAGAGAATTAATAATGAGAGTTAATGATGAAGAAGTAACATTTAATATTGCGAAAGCTATGAAATATCCTGCAATAAAAAAAGATAATGGATTTTTTAGGGTGGAAGTTACTAATTATCTAAGTAATGAGCAATTTAAAAAAGTGCTTGAAGAAAAGTTAAGGCAATAAGAATTTTGTGAGAATGAGAATGAAATAAAAGACGAGAATATAGATTATATTCCATACGAATTTGAAACTTTAGATTTGTTGAAAAATGATAATAAAAATCTTATTCATTCGAGTATTAAACCACCTGAACTTGAATTGAAAGTATTACCTTCTCATTTAAAATATGTATTCTTAGGAGATCCATCTTCATTGTCTGTTATTGTATCTTCTAAGTTAATTAAAATTCAAGAACAAAAACTAATAGAAATGTTGAAAAGATATAAAAAGGCCTTTGGATGGACTTTAACAGATATTAAAGGAACTAGTCCTTCAATTTGTATGCATAAATTTTTATTAGAAGAACAATACAAACCTAAAGCTAATCCTTATAGGAGATTAAAACCAATAATGAAAGAAGATGTTAAAAAAGTAATCTTAAAATAGTTAGATGCTGGAATTATATATCCTATTTCAGACAGTGCTAGGGTGAGTTCAATTCACTATGTTCCAAAGAAAGGAGGAGTGATCGTTGATATAAATAATAAAAATGAATTAGTTCCAATAAGACAAGTTACTGGTTGGAGAATTTGGATAGACTATAGAAAATTAAACATGGCAACCAAGAAAGATCACTTTCCTTTACCCTTTATAGACCAAATGTTGGATAGATTGGTTGGATACAAATATTACTGCTTTTTAGATAGATATACCGGGTATCATCACATTCCAATTGCTCCTGAGGGTCAAGAGAAGATCACATTTACAAGCCCTTATGGAACATTTGCTTTTTGTAGAATGCCTATTGGACTATGCAATGCACTTGCGACATTTTAAAGATGTATGATGTAAATTTTAAGTAATTTGATTGAAAATGGAATGAAAATATTTATGGATGATTTCTCTATATTTGGAACTTCATTTGAATTATGTTTAAATAATTTAGAAAAAGTTCTGGATTTATGTTAAAAAATCAACCTAGTTTTATATTGGGAAAAGTGTCAATTTATGGTTATAGGAGAAATTGTATTTGGGCATAAATTTTTGAAAATGACATGGAAGTAGATCCTACAAAAATTCAAGTTATTGAAAAATTACCACCTCCTACTAAGGTCATGGGGTTAAGAAGTTTTATAGTACATGCTAGTTTCGACAAGCGTTATATAATTTTTTTTCAAAAATAACTAAGCCATTATGCCAACTTTTAGAAAAAGATATAAAATTTGATTTTAATGAGGAATGCATAAAAGAATTTGAACTCTTAAAAGAAAAATTAATCATTGCACCTATAACAGTTCGGCCTGATTGGGAGAAACCAGTTGAAATAATGTGCGATACTAGTGATTATGCTATTGGAGTTGTTTTAAGACAAAGGGACAGTAAAATTTCTAAAGTAATATAATATGCTAGTAAAACTCTAAATGATGCTCAAATTAATTACACTACTACTAAAAGAGAGTTATTAGCTATTGTTTATACTTTTGATAAATTTAGATCTTATTTGATTGGAACCAAATGTATAGTGCATACTGATCATTCTACTATCAAATACTTGATGCTAAAGAATGATGCTAAACCGTGATTAATTAGATGGATACTTCTATTACAAAAGTTCAATTTTATTTTAGTTGATAGAAAGGGAAATGATAATCAAATAGCTAATAATTTATCTAGACTAGAAAAGGAAATATTAACTAATTTTGCAAATGAAATTTCAAAAAATTTCCTTGATGAACAATTATTTAATATTGATGAAATGAATATATCGTGGTATGCCGATAAAGTAAATTATATTATAAGTGATATTATACCACCAAATATTAAAAATTAACAATTAAACAAATTTATATATGATTCAAAATTTTATTTTTGGGATGACCCATATTTATATAAACAATGTAATGATCTAATTATTAGAAGGTGTGTGCCTTATGAAGAAACTCAGCAAATAACTTAAAGATGTCATGATTCTAATTTTATAGGACATTTTGGAAAAAATAGAACTGCATATAAAATTTTGCAAGATGGATTTTGTTGGCCTACTCTTTTTAGAGATGTTAATGAATATATTAAAATATGCGATCGATGTCAGCAATTAGGAAATATTTCTATAAGAAATGAAATGCCTCTAAATTACACATTGGAAGTTGAAATTTTTTAGGTGTCGAGATTAGATTTTATGAGACAATTTATACCTTCATTTATAAATTATATATACATATCACTTGCTGTTGATTATAGTCCAAATGGATTGAAGCTATTGTTGTACCTAAAAGTGATGCTTGGAGTGTCTCTAAATTTTTAAATAAAAATATTTTTACAAGATATGGAATGCTAAGAGTAATTATTGGAATTTCCTCATATAGATTTATTTTTAGAAAAACATGCCACATACCAGTAGGATTGGAGCATAAAACATTTTGGGCTATTAAGGAATTTAATTTTAATCTAGAATATGTTGGTGAGAAAAGACCATTGCAACTCAATCAAATTGTGGTGATTAGAAATGAAGCATATGATAATGCAGAAATCTATAAAGAGAAAATGAAAATAAGACATGATCGGAAGATTATTAAAAAGAAGTTTGAAATTGGACAAGAATTTTTATTATATAATACAAGATAGAGATTATTTCTAGGAAAACTAAAATCTAGATGTTTAGGACAATTTAATGTGATTAAAGTTTATGATTACAGAACTATTGTTATTAATGATCCTAAAACTGGAAAGATTTTTAAAGTTTATGGGCATCGATTGAAATATTATTATGAAGGACACATGCCACAATATAAAGAATATTTGATGTTAAGTCATCCTGATTAAACAATGGTACGTTGGGCTGATGAAGTTAAACCAAGCGCTTTGTGGGAGGCAACCCATATAAAAATCTATATATATCTACATATTACTATTTTGTTTAATATAAGTGTATTTAGGAAATAATAATATTTTTAGTCCTGCACAATTTTATATGTCATAAATTAAGATAAATATTTGTATAGGAGGAAAAATTTGGAATCGAATTGAACAGAAAAAATAAGAGAAGCAAGACGACGCTCGTCTACACTAACCAAGGCGCTGACAGCGCCATCGAGAGCGTCGACGGCATCTTGAGATGTTAATGGGCTTTGTCAATCATGGACTGAGTAAGCCAAGCTTGCAGATTGAGAAAATCATAGTACAGAGACGTTGGGAAGTTCTATGCTACAGTATCGCCGCAGTTATTGCACCAGTAGTCAATGAATTCTATGCTAATATACATGACATTGCCCAAGGAGTCATGTTTGTTCGAGGTAAAGCTTTACTGTTTACTCCGGCTTGAATTAATCATTTGTATATGGTAGAAAATGTTCCAATCTGTCATTATACAAATTTTATCCCAACAAGAGATATGATGCAAGATGTATATAACTTTCTGACGGATGAAAATGATAATAGAGAAATCAGAGATTATGGATACGTTAGTTTCTCCGCTTCACTACTTAATCCAATATAAAAAAATGGCATTTCTTCATATCTGCAAAATTACTCTCTACCATGAAGATTGGTAGACTTACAAGAGAAAGTCTCATTTTAAACTATTGCATTCAAATGGAAATGCCCATTGATGCGGGATCGATTATTTCTAAATCTATTATGGGTATTATTATGAATGGGCCAATATATGGACTGAGGCATCCTTCCACAATTTTCTTTCTTTGCAGTCAATCTCAAGTGTCATATGAAAGTTGGGAGAAAGTATTACTGCCTTAGGAGCCCATGATTCCTATTGATGACAATTATATTGGTAATGAGAATAAAGCATTACATGTTATCTTGGATCATTCATCACATGCTTCAACATAATAAATGCCACAAAAAGTTGGAAGTTAAATAGGTTTGGAGAAGAAAATGAAGAAAATAGAAAGAGAACTTGAGAGTATTATGAATTTAATAAAAAATCTTAACTTCCTTTTTGATGACCTAGATTGGAGGATGAAGGAGAACTTTGATCATACCGGAACAGTTGAAGCAGGATTGGTGCAGATGTTGAAGAAAAATGGATGGATCAATGAAAATTCAACTGATCAATTCCCATACCGACCCTTCTACAATTTGTATGCCCATTACCAGTCTATGAGAGATATTAGAGGAGGAGAAAGTACTGAAGATGAAGAAGAATAATTGAAGAAGTTGGACTCTCTACTATTTTAATGTAATTATGTTTTTAATGTGATTGTGTGGATTTAATTTACTTTACTTTACTTTACTTTTCTTTAGAACTCTATTAACTTTAATTGTGTGTAGGTTTTGTGTCAGCGTTCTAGTGTTGTGGCTTGATTTTGACGCTGAATTATAATTTAGTTTTCTTTATTTTTAGAAAGTGTGATTAGAAAAATGTGTTTGTAAGAAGTGTATTTTCATATATAAAAGTTAGTTTGGTGTTGTTTGTGAAAATGCTTGTTTGTGAACTATTTTAAGATGAAAATTAATGTTAAAAAGGACTAAATAAATTTTGGAGTGAATTGAAAGAATGTTGAAAATTGTGAAAATCAAAAAAGTAATTTTTAGGCCACTGGCGCCAGCATGGGCACTGATAGCGCCCTCAACCCAAAAACCACCTAAACATCTTAAAATTTGTGATTTTCACAATAAAAACACCATTTTTACCCTTTTGGTCACCTTTAACCTTCGATTTTTACAGCTAGGGCTTACTATTGCTTGGATTTGAGGCGATTTTAAGGCAAAGTAAGTTTGGATTTCATCTTCTCTAGGTAAGAGCTGCTATTTGAACTCAAAAGTTTTTTATTTTCACCAAGGATTATCTTACATTGTCAAGATCCAAAATTTTGAAATTTTTTAGAAGATTTTGAGAAAATCCTTTGGTGAAGAACTCCTACTTAGTAGATTTAAGTTTAAAAATCTTCATATTGTGATTTTCAAATTTTTTTAGTATTTATTTTGATTTTATCAAATTTTCTCAGATTACCATGGCACCAAGAATGAGCAAGGGAAAGAGAAAGAAAGATGGATTTTGATGATCAAAAGTTTTTCAACTAAAAGGCTTACATTTTTTTCAATAGTCTACTTACATTTAAGAAAGTAATTTCAGATCAAGGATTTAAAAATCTGGGTGGAGAAGTTGAAAGATTAATTAATGCTCGGCAGTGAGAAAATTTTTGTTACTTTACTGTCGAGGCTGTTATTGGTGTAGTGATGGAGTTCTATGCCAACTTTAAGAAAACTTCTGAAGACAACGTGTTTGTTCTTAGAAAAGTGGTGGAATTTATTTCAAGAAAGAATAATGAATTTTATCAGTTAGAGGGTGTGTATAGCTGCCAGTACAAATATTTTTTTGCTACAAATGAGGCCTTAGATGAAGTTATTTCTTTTCTTACCAATGGAAGAGGAGCTTTGAAGGTGAAAAATGATGTTAATGTAAAATTTCCTCTTTCTATGTTAGATGTAGTATCTAAGGCCTGACACTACTTTACTTTTGGTAGAATGATACCAAGAAATCATCATAGTGAGGTTACAAATGATAGATCCATCTTGAACTTCTGTATCCAGCAAATGAGAAGGATAGATGTAGGCTCTATTGTTAACAAAAACACTCATTCTATTAATTTTGGAGAGACTACTGGTGGTTTAGCACACCTTGTCCTGATCTTCACACTATGTGAACAGGAAGAAGTTGTTTTTATAATGGATGAGGAGAGGATTGAACTTCTAGAACCTATTGAGCCTGCCAATATTAAGACTTATGAATCTCATGTTGGATGGAGAAGTTGAAGTAGGAGTAGGGATATTCCTTCTACTTCAAGTAACACTACTTCTAGTACCCCTACTCTCCAAGAACTTATGGAGCAGATGATGATCTAGTAGGGAGATATCTTGAGAATGGAAAGTAGAATGGAAAATATGGAGCCCAAAATGCACACAATGATTATTTGACAAGACATAAGTTTGAATATGATGCTGCTTATGATGATGCAATGGCAAGATACATGAGGGGTGACTACTCAGTTCATTTTCCTACTCACCCTATTTTTACCTCATATCAACAGAAAAATTTGGATGTGGAAAGAGAAGAAGATGATGATTGGTGATGTTTTAGTTATATTTTTATTTAGTTTATGTTTGGTTATACTTTATTGTTGTGACTATTTGTTTTTAGAGTTTGACACTTTATTTTAAATATTATGTTGTATTCCAAACAGTAGATTTGTGAAACTATTTTTACAATGGAAATAATTTTAGTACTGTTGTTAGTTTTTAGTACTTTGTTGAATGTATTTGAAGTTAACTCTTTCTTAGTAAATTTTTATATGTATTATGCGTTATTTAATGCTTCGAGTCTTGTAGCTTTTCATATTAGCACCTGTAAGATTTTAGAGTTAAGTTTCAATATTAGAACCTTCAACAAGTAAGTTTTTCCTTTATTGATAAAATATTTTCTTTCACCCTTTGTTTTTGTAATTTTTCATGCTAAAACTTTACAAAATTTAAGTTCGGGGGGAAAGAAAAATTACTCTTTAAAAAAATGAAATTTAATTTTACTTGTCCTCAATTAGCTATATTTTCAAAATATTTTAAAATTTAACATGACCTTGGTTATTAGAGGGTAACTTTTGATAACTATATTTGTGTTTCTAAATATATAGTAAACTTAAGTGAAAATTTTCAATAATAAAAGTTACTTTTAGAGATTAAGATTTTTGGTATGATAAAATAAAGCTATGTTTTTCTATTGTAAGTAAAATAATTGAATTTTTGAAGTATTAAAAATTTTAGAGATTCATGTAAGAAGAAATGATTAAAATTATGAAAAATTTTTAAAGCTAATATAAATTTATAAAGTGAAGGAATGTGAAAAGTTTTTAACTTTAAGAAGAGTAATAATGAAGTTCAAAATCATTAAAGGCTATCCAGATAGGGTAATCCTCACATAAAGAAATAAAGAAAGAAAAAAAAAAGGGATTGAAAATGATCCTGAAAAGAAAAGAAAAGAAAAAGATGTGAGGAGAAGCTTGAGGAGATGCCTAATAAAAAATTGGCTTCACTTGAATCAACTTAAAGAAAAAGGCTTGGCTACATTTTCTAAACCTTTTTTTCAGTATTAGCATATTTACTAGTAAGGTTTCAAAAAGTTCTTTTCATATGGATATTGTTAGTGGCTTTAAAGTGAATGCTTTGAAATTTTCCTTGAAAAGAATAGAGAATAAAAAATTTTAGACTTGACTGCTAGATATTCTTATACCTTTAGTATTAACTGGAGTTACTTTACATTATTCTTAAGTTATGCTATTGTACTTAGTGGACTAAATTTCTAGAAGTTAAAATCTTTGTCGTGAGACATATTTTAATGTAATAAAGTAGTTACTTGAGGACAAATAACATTTAAGTTTGGGGGACTTTGATACACCAAAAATATATTCATTTTTAGACCCATATTTTATACTCATTTTTTGTGATATTGCACTTTAAGGGAAGGTATTTTACAAGTTTTATTGCAGGTTGTTGATTTTTAAGACTTGTAGTAAAAAGAAAGCAAAAAATGATGTAATTTGGAGTCAAAATGAAGTTTTTAAAGAAATGTTCAGTGCCAGACTGAGCACCGACAACGCCATTTGATAGACAGCGTGGTCTAATTAAATGGCCACTAGCACCGACGGTGCCTGAATGGGCGTCGACGGTGCCAGTGTCGGTGCAGGCTCTATTTCTAAAGATTCGATGAATTTGGATGCTTTTCGAAGAGTTTTTCGTTGCACCTATTTGAAAGCTGACCTTAGGCTCTATTTAAAGCCAAAATTGATCAGAAAAGGCCCCCCTTTGTGCCCCTTTGCACCCTTCAATATATTTCCACTCTCTTTCACGTTTTTCCAAATTCTCTATAGCCACTTAGAGTCTATTTAGTCATTTATTTTCTTTATAGTTTTCTCTATAGCCACTTAGAGTCTAATCAGAAAAAGTGTTTCAAATAAGTTTTGTTTGTTTATTATTGTTGTATGAACTTTCTTTTATATATGAAATTTGTGTTTTATTGCATCTTTCTCATGAAGTACGAGTAGTTTTATCTATCTTTCTCCCTACTTTGAGATATGGTGAAATGAAGAGATAATTTAGATGTGTCATTGTTAAAATAAAAAATAAATTTTGACGATTTTTCAACTCTATTCTTAATTTACTTTTTGATCTGGCCAATTGAATTGTTAAAATATGTTGTGAATTGAGAAATGGAGTATGAGTTGTAAAATAGAGTGAGAATCACATTTAATTCCATGGAGGAGCGTTTCGTTCGTGGAATTAAGTGCAATAAATAGGGAAATATACATTGTTGGGCATAGAATTGTAGATTTTAGGGTGACAGAATAAAATCACCAACTCAATCTTAGTGTTTAAGAACTAAAGTGAGAGTTAGCCTTTTAGGGAAGGGAAGTGGGAGCTCTGGAGTGAGAGCCAATATCCGTCTAGCCTAGCTTCAAATTTAGGGACTAAACCTGACATTAGCCAATGATTTTCTATAACACTGAATCAGGGTAGAGAATTTAAATTGATCCTATTTGGCACAATACGTATTTAAACAATTTATTTCATCTCATTTCACTAAAAACTCAATGTAGTGGGAAAAATGCTTTTTCATATTAGAAAACTTCATCATATAAACATAGTTAAGTAATTACTGTTTTAAACTTTGAATTTAAATTTTGCTAGTAGTTAATAATTTAGTTATGATATTATCTCAAACATTCAAAATAACTGGCAGTAGTTTTGTTTTATTTCTATTAATTTCCTATTTAATTTATCATTTTAAATTAAAACCTTCCTCGTGGGATCGATATTTGGGACTTAAATAGAAAGTCTTGTATTACTTGATAATGATACATATACTTGCGTAGAATCCCAACATTAAGTGCTTAACATTATTATTCGTAAAATACCACATCAAGTATTTTTCAACATTTTAAAATAGAGTCAACTTTATAAATTTTACACAATTATATTTCGGGGATCATTGCTTTAGATTTCTAGCCATAAAATTATCTTTGAGCTCCTCAAATAAGTAGCATGTTTAAGTTTAGAAGTGTCAAATTGTAATGTTTGAGAGAAGTATCGGGTTTAGAGGTCAAGTTTTCCAATGCATAAAGTTCTGACGTCAAATAAATTATTTCCTAAGGTTATTTAAATATTATGGGGGGTTGAAGTTGATTTGAGTGACACCAATTAGGATCCCACGATCCCCTCGTTTTGGTACCACTACTTTCTTTTGAACTTAGTTAGCTTAAACAAGTTTTTACACTTATTTAAATGTGGGATATCTCGTTATCAATCGTGGCTTACCTCTTTCGAGGGACTCCTGTAAATTAAAAAGAGTGTTTTATGTTTAATGGTATTTCAAAGGATTTACGGTTACCATTGAAACAAATAAATTTTTTGTTTTTAAAATGTTGATTAATTTTTTCTTAAATTGTTGTTTTGGTTTTGCAAGAGAAGTAGAGTACATACCCAAGTAGTTATAATATTTCAAAAAGATTAAAACAAGAATAGTTGAAGGTGTATCTAACAACCCTTAATTTATGACCTAATGAATCCTGAAAGATCTTAATGGATGATTTTAGAACAAATTATAGCAAGTTCAATTTGTCCTTCAAAATATCAAAGACATTTTAATGGATTCAGGGGATGACCCCAGACTGTTTTGAAGATCTCTTGAAATATACGAGTTGATTCTGAACTCATCATACTGTTTCATTAATCATTCTACGTCAAATTGAAATTACCCCATTACTCGGTGACCTTTGGCATTTTAATAATCCCAAGGACAGGGTACTCATTTGATCAGTTGATCTTTCTCTTAAAAGTTATGTAGATGACTTCCCCTAAGGCAAGCTCCAATCATTAAGGACTTTTGTACCCACCACTAAAGTTGGGCTTGGTGGAGTTAATCATCAATCATATTATCTTCTAAATCTCATCAAACAAGTTTTAAAATCACGCCTAAATTACTACCAAGCCCCTTAATCAATCTAATGAGAGAAAGATTAGCAAATGTTAGAATTTTAATTTAGGTGATATGAATCCTAATTAACAGAAGTCAGATCATCATTAATTGTGGACTTAATCATAAGTGGAACATCATCTCCCTAGTTTAAGCCCATCACTTGGAAATCATTTGATTTTGATTAATGACCAAATCTTGATGATTCAGCAACTTATAACTTCATTCTTATTATGGAAAGGTGGTAAGTTAGTTTCACCTCATACCTATTATGTTTTAATCATCCAAAAATATTTATTAGGATCCAAATTACCCATTTCCCATTGATTAATCCTAAATTTTTATTGGGGTACCAAAATCTAAAATTACCACTTTACTCTTGGGGCTCTTCACCACATAATTCATTAAGGATAATTCAAGTGACTTTAGCAGATTTTGAGTACCCTACCATACAGTAGTTAAAACATCAGAAGAGAAAAATGTGGCTTTCAAATTTTAGTTTAAATAATTATTTTAGTCTAAGAAAGAGCATTTTTTTTAATTAAATTATTTAAATGATCAAAATTAAGTTTTTTTTGGTTTATGAGAAAAATAATAGAGGTTTCCTTAGGTCAGAGAAACACTTAGGAAAAATTTATGATTTTCCGAATTAACACTTAATTTATTTTTATAATTAATTATTGATTTTTTTAGTAATTTAATTAAATGAATAACATGTTTTAATTACAAAAATTATTTTTTTTATATTTTATTAGGCCTCTCTGAGTCCAAAGAACTCAGAGGAATAATTTCATATTTTTATGATTTTTAATTTAATTATTTTAATTATTTTAATGAGAAAATAGAAAAAACCATTTTAAGGCTTTGAAATTCATTTTTTAACCTAGAAAAATGAAGAAAAATATTTTCTTGATCCCAAGTGATCAAGAAACTATTAGGAACATTTCAAAATATTTTTGTATTCTTGAAACTTTTAACTATTTTTAATTATTTTTAATCCAACATTTAGGCCAAAGAATCAAGTATTTTATCAAAAATGACTTTTTATTTTCCTAAGTGCTTCTGATCATACGAAACTTAGAATACCACTTTTTATAATTTTCTTGTTTAATATATTATAATTATTTTTGTACAAAAATATAATCTTTCTTAGAAAATCAACTTTAGTGCTTAAACTTAATCAAATAATTTTAAAATTTTTACAATTGGTTAACATGATTTTTATGCATAATGTGGAATTAATTTTGTTAACTTTTTGTTAATATTTGATTTACATAAATTAGTACAAGGTATAAAAACTTAATCAAATACGAAAATGTACAAAATTTTCAAACCAAGATAATATTTTTCCTGAGCTTCTCTGACCACAAGAAACCTATTTAAAGTTATCCCATAAGTTTTTCAAGTGATATTTAAATTTATATAATTAATTTAAGCCAAAATATCCATCTTAACTTGAAAATTAGGGTTAGATGCACAGATATGTCCTCTGACCTTGGAAAAATCAAAGGACACAGCCTTTGTCTCGTGGAACAAACCCTCAAATTTTCGAGCTATGGTGAGCAATACTTAGTCATAATTAGTTAAATAATCACAGAGAGCTTTTAATTAATCAAAAAATCAAAGATTCCATATATAATTTTTATTTTTAGTCCACATTATTCTCCTTTGCTCACTAAGCAAGATCATATTTTTATTATATTTCTATGATTTTTCTACAAAAATTTATGATTTTTCAAAATTTTGAAATTGAAATAAATAAAAAATTCCTAATTTTCTACTTAAACCAGTCAGCCGCCGCGCCAACCTTTCCGCTCCAAGCTTTACACTTGGTGATCCGCCATTTGATGACTCCAGACACATCAGCTAGACAGGGCCCGCGGTTCACGTACCAAGAGTTCGTCTGGCTTGATCTCCTCCATTTATCAATTAAACGTGTGATTAGACGGCTCTCCGTCATCGTCCCAAACTCCCTCAACCCATGAAACGTTCAACATAAAACCCTCAGATCTCCCTCTATACAACCAAATTACATGGGGTTTATTCTTAGACCTTCATACACTAAAAATGAACATATTAATATGGCCTATATGGTATGAAATACAGTAGATGCGTATGGAGAATCCAAATAGGGTCGAGTTAAGGTTTGAGCTCAATACCTTTATCGAAGAGGGGAGGCCTCAATCATATGGTTGTAGGAGCTTCAATTGGGTCGAACGAACCTCTAGATGAACTTCTAGCCCCGGGTGAATTTTCTAGGTATGATTTTAATCAAGGCCATTTTTAGGTGTTGGTCTAAAGCTAGGTTAGAGGTTGTCTAGGATGGGGCTTTTGTGGGGGATCAACTCCTCTAATTTTTGTCATGGCGTGGGAACAATTGATTTAAATTTGGTGGATTGTGGAGGTGTGGGGAAATATGTCTTGCTTTGGGCTAAAATTTGAACTCAAAATTGAGCTCTCACAGAGAGAACTGGAGGGGGAAAGTAGTGGGATTGAGCTGAGGAGTTCTTGAAGAATCTCTGGAAGCAATTGGATAGTTTTTCACCATGGATTTTGCCAACTCTCTTTCATGGCCATGGAGGAGGTCGTTTAAATAAAAGAGGTTATGGTTTCTCTCATGTAAAGCTGAGGTGGTTAGGGTGTTGTCGGCCCTAACAGCCAATCAGGCTTTGTCAGCTGAGGTGAGTTCAATTTGGATATTTGGCCAACTTGAGCTCCTTTGAGCTAACTATTTCCAGTGGTTGAGGTAGTGGCTACACAAGGTCTGGTCACCTCACAGCTTAGGGAGGTCAGGGGGTTGCTAATTATGATTAACCCCCAAGGTTAAGCAATGATGGGGAAGATATTTCAAGTTTTGGTCAAATATGGGGTGAATTCCCTTAAATTAAGGGACCACTAGTTCATAGCTCATCTAATATAGGTTAAGTGAGTGTAGCCTGGTCAGTAAAGTCTAGAAGGTGGCTGTAGAAGCTTTGGTTTGATCAATTTGGCATGGCTTGGTCAATTTTGGTGCATAAGTTCAATTTGGGTCAAATTGGCTTAAATTTGGGTTGTTTTTAGGCTAGCCATGACATTTTTGAATGTGTAAATTAGTGTAGATGATTTTCATACAAAGTTTAGAAAAGATTTGGAGTGATTTTGAATTGATTTGGAGGTTCAATTTGAAGGATATGGGGCATTTGGTCAACTTAAGGATGTTAGGTTAGGCTTGGGTTCAGGTTAGGCTAGAGCTGGGCTAAGTCCAAATTAATGGTTCAAAATGTTCTTGTGGGAACTTATGAAGGGTTCTCAACAATAATTGTGTGTCAATTTTGGGATTTGGGCATTCAATATGGTGACATATGGAGACATGGCTGAATTGGGGCAAAATTGGGGATTTTTTATTTTGGTGAAATTGGGTTCAAAGTATGGGTCAATTAGGTTTGAATTTGGTTTGAATTGAGTTTGTTCATGACGATTTTGAGTTTAAAATTTAAATCGGGAAAAATTAGAATCAAATTGGTGGTCATTTGGGGTGAATAAGGGTAATTGGGCTTTTAAAAGCAAATTGGGGCTCTTAGTTAAAATGGATCAAATTGGTCAAAATGGGTTCAATAAAAGCATCCAAATTGTCTTTTGGGACATTTGAAATGTATTTTAAGGTTTTGGGAAAGTTTAGGCCACAAAGGGTTTTTTGGTAATTTTGGCAATTTTGGGGGTATTTTATATTTTCAGAAATTTCGGGAGGTTTTGGGCAATTTGGGTGGTTTCAAATGGTTTGAGATGATTTTTTAAAAAAATTGTGTATTTTGGGTGAAATTGGGAATTTTGGTCAAACTTAGGGTTTAGGGGTGTTTTGGTAAATTGGGTAGATTTGGGGGGCAAAAGGCTAAGTTAGGTATTTTGGCAAAATTTAGGTGTCAACGGTCCTATTTAAACTATGGACCAATGGAATCTCCATTTCGGTCCTTTATGTACTGGTCTTATCTAAACCCTAGATTATGTCTAGTGGGTTTAAAGGACCATCTACATGAGTCTCCCAAAAGATCAAGGGATCAAAGTTAACAAGTTTAGGCTTAGGGTTGTGAGTGGGGTGTGGTGTGCAAGCGAGCGCTAGTGCATGCACTATCTTAAGACCAACACCCAAAGTCAACCCTAAGACCAAATAATCCTATGGAAACTCTCCTTGAGCTCCCTCATATTGACCCCACCTAATAAGCGCTAGAGGTTATGACCAATATGTGGAAATTCAAGTTGAGCAGAGAAGAGTTTAGAATTTCTAATGGTGAGGGTTCTTTTTCTAGTCCTCTATGAATAATCAATAGGAAAGTCCTATGGCTAGACCCTAGGCTACTAAAGAGGAAACCAGACCTCAACAAAAAGTGAGGTCAATAATGGACTCACGATAGGTGTAATGTTCTGGGTAAGCACACCACACTTATTAGCGCTGACCGATGAGATCAACAACAGCAACGCAGGAATCTAGGTCAACAGACCTAGAACGAAGGGCCAAATTGAGTGATAGTTTTTTTCTGCTGGGGAATAACATATATTCTCACTGATGAAAAGAAAGTAGATTTTGGGGACAATCCTCGGGCAAACCGGTAGTCGCAGTGAAGAATCAATTTGAATTGATTATCTCACAAACTTAGTTAGGATTTCAATTTAAAAATTTAAGGAGATGAAACTATGCACGAGGAAACCAGATTGAGTGGAAAACAAAAGTGCAGACAAGAGAATAGAGCTTCAAAGCCCTACCCTAAATGCAAAGATGGGAATATAGCGTCAAAATCCTATTCTTAATGCAAAGATGGCAAGACCTCAAAGGCCTACCCCAAAAGCAAAGATAGGAATAGGCATCAAAAAGTTAATCTGAATGTGAAGATAGGAATAGGATGTCAAAGGCCTACCCTAAAAGAAAAGGTGGGAATAGGGCATCAATGTCCTACCCTGAATGCAAAGATGGGAATAGTGCATCAAAGGCTTACCGCGAATGTAAAGATGGGAATAGGGCATCAAATGCCAACCGTAAATAAAAAGATGGGCATAGGACGTCAAAGACCTAACCCCAATGCAAGGATGGAAATAGGGTGTCAAAAGCTTATTCTAAATGAAAATATGGTAATAGGGTGTCAAAGGCCTACACCGAATACATTAATGGGAATAGAGCGTCACAAACCTATCCCAAATGGAATGATGGGAATAGGGTGTCAAAGGCCTACTTTGAATGTGAGGATAAGAATAGGGTGTCAAAGGCTTACCCCGAATTTAAAGATCGGAATAGGGCATCAAAGGCCTACCCTAAATGCAGAGATGGGAATAGGGCATCAAAGGCCTACCCCGAATGCAGAGATGAAATTAAGGTGTCAAAGGCCTGATCTAAAGGCAAAAATGAGAATAGGGTGTCAAAGGCTTATCCCAAATGTAAATATGAGAATAGGGCGTCAAAGGCCTACCACGAATGTAGGGATGGGAATAGGGTGTGATGCACCCCTAGTGTGTGTTGTTTTTCTATATGTTTTATGTCAATTCAATTTCCCTGAGACAGTGCCAAAAACTTGACCCAACCCATAATAATGCAGTAATTTAGATTTCAAATGATGGCCAAAAACTTGACCCAATTTTTATTTAGCAACTAATATATAAAATTGAAATATTATAAAATATATAAAATAGTTCACACACTATGGGTTCTACGCAAGTGCATGTATCGCTTCAAGTAATATAGGACTTTTTGATTAAGCCCCGAATAATCAAGAAAGAAGCAAGGAAGGATGCCCTTAGTCAAATTCCAGTCTACTACTATTAGTCCTTAGTTTGGAATGTCGATTAAAATGGTGTTTTATCAAGAAACTGCTCCTGAATGTGAATTTTAGATGTAAGGATAGTAACTATTCCTAAACGTAAATATTAATTCTAAAGATAACCCTTTCTGGATGAGTTAGTTTGGAGGATTTTAAGATGTTAAAAATTGCTCTTTTAATGTAGCGAATTGCAAAATGTAAAGGAATGAGATACATTATACATTATATGTTCCAACTAGGAGCAATTTTAATTCTCCACCATGATTCACTGTTATAGAAAATCATTGGCTAATCTCAGGTTTAGTCCTTAAATTCATTGTTAGGCTGGGAGGATACTGGCTCTCACTCAAGAGCTCCCACCTCCCTTTCCTTGAGGGCTAACACTTGCTTTAGTTCTTAAACTCTAGGACCAAATTGGGAATTTTAGTATGACACCCTAAAATCTCCAATTATATATATATATATATATATATATTTCTCTATTTATTTGCGCTCAACCCCCATGAACTTCACCATCCATGAAATTTGAATGTGGTTCCACTTTGTTGAGAATTACACCGCCCTCTAGGGTCTTAATGCAATTAAAACAAATTTTAACACTATAACGGGTTCTTATTGTAATGTAAATGTAGTGCAACTAAAAACCATCACACTTGGGTTTTATGACGGAGCGACTTGTGCGTGGTACGGAGCTGAAAATATATATGATTCATAAAGCACGGTTCGCGTGGAGGGTACATGGCTTGCAACATCAAATAATATAGCGACGCGTGCGTGGTTCGGAGCTCCCTAGGAGGCACTGACGCTTAGTTGGATAAGTAAATAAATCAACATTTTCTGATTTATTTAAATATCGGAGCTTTAAGAAAATCATATCTTGGCATAAAAAAATCATAAAAATAAAAGAAAAATACCATCTTGCTCAGTGAATAAAGGAGAATAATGTGGACTAAAAATATTTTTTTTTTTCAAGCATATGATTTTTAATTAATTAAATACCCTCTGTGGTATTGTAATTCTTCATGTTTAAAGAAGGCTCACCATGACTTGAAATTTTTAGGGTCCATTCCTCATCACAGAGGGAATGTCCTCTAATTTTTCCAAGGTTAGAGAGCATCGCTATGCTTCAAGGAATAATTTTCAAGTTAGAGTGAGCATTTTGGCTTATCTTAATTATATAAATGAAAATATCACTTAGAAAATTATGAGAATAATTTTGGTAGGTTTCTTGTGGTCATGGAAGTCTAGGCAAAATATCATGATGTTTTGAATTATCTTGTGAATTTCAATATTTAATTAAATGTAAATATCTTGTATTAATTCATGTAAATTAAATGCTTATAAGAAATTGACAAAATCAATCCCACATTATTTATAAAAATTATGTTTATTCACT
The DNA here is from genome assembly GCA_002079205.1 of Phalaenopsis hybrid cultivar. NCBI lineage: Eukaryota > Viridiplantae > Streptophyta > Magnoliopsida > Asparagales > Orchidaceae > Phalaenopsis > Phalaenopsis hybrid cultivar. Next base: position 20,200 of record JXCR01141835.1, on the reverse strand, counting down.
GTAAAAATTTGAAAAGTTGATTTTCTAAGAGACCTTATATTTTTGTACAAAAATAATTATAATAAATTAAATACACTTGGAAAAATTTTGAAAAGTGGTTTTCTGAGTTCCTTTTGATCAGGTGCACTTAGAAAAAATAAAGGTTATTTTTGGTAAAGTACTTGATTTTTTAGCTTCATTTTGGATTCAAAATAATTAAAAATAATTAAAAATCCCAAAAATATCAAAATGTTTGAAAATGTGCATAATTGTTCTCTGATCAGTTGGGACTCATTAAAATATTTCTTCCAATCTTCGTTAGTTATAAAAAAAATTTTAGAATCTCAAAAATGAATTTTCCTTATTCTCCTATTAAAATAATTATAATAATTTAATTAAAAAAAATTATGAAATTTTGTTCTAGTATTTCTCTCACCAAAGGAAACCTTTAATAATTCTCTCATAAATAAAAACTTTATTTTGGAAAGTTAAATAAATCAATTTTTGAAAATCCTATTTTTTGAATTTAAATAAATAATTAAATTAAACTAAATTTGGAGAAGCCCACACATTCTCCTCTAATATCGTAATTACCTCATGGATATGACACTCTAAACCCTCAAAGTCATTTGGGTTGTGGTTAATGAGTTTTGAGGTGAAGTGACCCAAGGGTAAAATTATCATTTTAAACTTTTGTACCTTAATAAAAATTTAGGATTAACCAAGGGAAAATGGGTAATTTTGATTTTAATAAACATTTTGGATGAATGAAATACAACAGGATTAAAAAATCGAAACTCATTCACCACCCTTGCACAACATCAAAAAAATCATAATCTTCCTATCCTTTATGACTTCAAAGTCAATAAAGATCAAATGATAGTGATTGGCTTAAGCCAGAAAGATGATAATTTACTTGCCTTAAGCCCAAAGTTGAGGATGATTTGACCATTTGATAAGAATACATATCACTGAAATTAAAATTTTGATAATCACATTTTCAATTATCATGATTGTTAAAGGCTTAGTAGCAACCTAGGCTCAATGTCAAAACTCAATTGATCAGATTTAGAAGATAAAATAATTGGTGATTAACATCTTTAAACACTACAAGCCTTACCTTAATTGTGGGCATCGTAATCTTAAATAACCTAGACTTGCCTTAGAGGCACCCACTCACATAACTTTTAAATGAAACATCAATTGACTAATCGAGTAACCTATCCATAGGATAATTAAATTGCTAAGTCTCACTAAGTAATGGGGAAGTCACACTTCAACCTCGGATGATTGATGGAACAATATGATAAGTTCAAAATGAACTCAAAATAATTCAAGTGATCCTCAAAGTAGTTTTGGGTCATTCCCTCAACACTTTGAAAACATCTGGATATTTTGAAGAGCAAATTGAACTTGTCATATTTTATTTTAAAATTATCCACTAGGATCTTCCAATGTCCAAAAAAATCATAGACTGTGGTTTGGTAGCTAAACCTTCATCTATTCTTGCAATTTAAGTTCCTAGCAATATTATGTACATTCCTTGCAAGCACTGAACTTTGAGGTGGTGGAACGAGAAGACTCACCAAGTACGCTTTTATAGTTTACAGTACCATCTTTCATTGTACTTTCCGTACTGTATTTCTATGATTATAAAACTTGTATGTTAAGGAATGATGACACCCTGCAAGAAAACCAAAACTTCTAGGATAGTTGTAAAACTAACCAAGATAAAATTCACCGCCACAATATTCAAAATATAAAACAACTCAAAATTTAATCACAAACATCACAAAATAATAATTGCAACTAAATTAAGATGTCTCATCATATGATCGGGAATCCCTTGGAGGAGGTAACCTACGGTTGCTAACGAGACTTCCCACAGTCTAAATGAAAGTATGGAATTCTTTAAATTGAGTTTAGTAAATTCATTAGACTAAGTGAATCCAATAAAAAATAATGGTACCAGAACGAGGGAACCGTAGAATCCTAACTGGTGTCGCTCTAATAAACTTTAATATGCCCCATAATATTTAAATGACCAAAACCGTAGGGTCATCTGATTTAAAATCATAACTTGACACATTAGAAATCTAAACTTGTTGCGATGAGGAGCTCAGAGCTATCATTGTGGGTAGCATGGCCATCTCCAACAACGATGTACACTAGCTAAACCATTCTGTAGAGTTAAATAACCAAGCCATAGGATTTTGAGGTTGTTATCTTATGCAACATAAATCCTCATCTTATCTTTAGGCCATTGTATAGCTCTGTTGTATAATATAAACCCTAAATCATCTTAGGATTCCAAGGTTGTCGTTCATTACAACCTAAATCCTCATATCTTCCAGGCAATTTTTGTGATTGTTTCACATAAATGTAAGCCCTAAATTAATAAAATTGATAGGATGAAACATTTAATTAATTTCTCTTTAAAATAGAAGCCAAATAATAGGATAGAATGGGAAGTCACTGAGGTTCTTCTTCGGATCCGTGACATCCCCTAGTTCTTCCTACTTTGAATTCAATAATAAATGTTACAAATTTGAGCCATTCCTCTTTCACACCTCTATTTCTGATGTCTTTTAAAATTCATATCCTTTGACCTCTTTGAAGATAATATTTCTTGATTTTTATCGAGAGTTTTCTTCGGTAACTTTGTTTGTCTAAGATGTAATTAAATATAAAAGCTGGCCCTTATTGGAAGCTTAATATAAACCTTATTTAATTCTTCATATTAAATAAGGAACTTGTTGGCAAATAAAATGGTTTTGTAGACTAAACGGATATCATATATTTCTTAGTTTATTTGATTGAGCCTCAACCTCAAGTCTTGTGTTTATCCTTCAGGATAGATACATAATTTGAGGTATAATGCTCTTTCATTTAAACTATGAAAGATATGGGATCAGTTTGATTTCATATTTTTCTCAAACGATATATATATATATATATATATATATATATATATATATATATTTAAATATATTGGTAAAAGGAGTTGCTTATGACTCTCTACATGTTGAAGTAAAAAACTAGTACAGACATCAAAAAGGAAATTGGGGACTCTTCTTTTGGTTCAATACAAGAAACCAAAAAGGCTAGGGACCATCCCCCATAAAAGAAAAACTACAATGACTCAACAAAGAAAGAAAGAGAATGTAAGGTTGCATCTGCCCCAATTAGTCATGTGTCCTTATAGGCAATTCTGAAGTGGGGGACTTCAAGAGTATCACCTTGTAGCAGATAATGGAGGGCTGGTGGAGGATTAACAGCAACCTCAGTCTTTTTAGAATGTGATCCATGCTGAGCCAACCAGTTTGCAGGCTGATTCCCTTCCCTGTACATGAAAGTGAACTGGATTTGTATCTTACTACTAAGATCTATGATTTTGTTTAGCTAGTATGAGTGATGCCAGGGAGCCCCATCCTCATGATTTAAAAGGTGAATAATTAGAACAGAGTCCACTTCCAGCCAAATTATATTCCAATCAGCCTTAGTGGCAAGAAGGATTGCCCAATACACATCAATGAGTTCAGTCTCAGTGGCATCATTAGCCAAAATTGGGGTATAGAAATACAACAGGCACTTACCTAAATGATTTCTGTAAATTCCTCCCACTCCAGCTCCATTTTTTGTAAAGCTTCCATCTGCGTTAATCTTCACAATGGGATGTTCTGGGGTTTTCCAGTAGACTCTGATAACTTGAATAGGTTCAGAAGTAATAGTTGGGCAGGATTTGGAAATGTTTGGAAATCTTTTCCAGTTGATCATCTTATGAAGATAAGTTAAACAATTTCTAACAGTTTTCCCAACATTTGGATTAGCTTCATCAAACCTGACCTTATTTCTTTCTATCTAGATGAACCAAGCAATAATAAAAGGAATAGCAGCATACTTTCTCTTCTGCCAGAACAACCAACGCTTGACAAGTGTATCCCAAGTGAGCTCTTTCTCATCAATTATTAACTGATTCAAAAATTGTTTCCAAACCAGTTGAGCAAAATCACATTCAAAGAATAAGTGATTCATACTTTCCTCCTTCTTCATGCATAACCAGAATTTAGAGGGACCCCTCAATCCCTTCAACTTGAGAATGTCATCTGTAGGGATCAGTTTATGAAATATTCTCCAATAGAGAAAAGACATAGAAGGGGATAGGAATTTATTCCATATATATTTACCCCAGGTTATTTGCTCCCAATTGAAACTTTTGGAGTATACGGCTTTGATAAGGCTTTGGTGGGAAGTAGTCTGCCACAATACTTTGCTAGCTGTACTTCTATTAGACTTTATACTGACCACTTTACTAATAGGGTGAGGTTGGAGAAGATTAGATAACTTTTCCAGAGACCATTCATCACTATCCAATAATCAGCCACTTTCAAATCATTATTGTAGATATTGGTGATGGGGGATAACAAGTCTTTGGGACACCAATTGTCAAGCCAAAACTTGATATCACCTTTTCCCAATTCCCAACTGTAATTGGTTTCAGCAGTATGTCTGATTTTAGCATTTTCACCCAAATTTTAGAATCACCAATTTTCCTTAGGACCAGTGTGGGGTGTTGATCTTTGCAATACTTACCCCACATAAATTTTGCCCACAAAGAATTTTGGGCTCTAAACTTAATCCAGAGTTTACAAAAATTAATTTGAAAGAGTTGCTCAAGATCCTTAAAGCCAATCCCCCAGCAATTTGAGGTTTAACAGCTTTTCTCTAGGAAGCCCAATGCATTTGTTGTCGTTGAACTGAACACAGAAATTTATTGAATATTCTTTCCAGCTAGGTTTGGGTGCTTTTCTTAATGGTGGTCATTTGCAGTATATAAGATGGGAAAGTAGTAATAATGTTCTTTAACAAAGTAATTCTTCTACCATTAGAAAGGAAGGTCTGTGTCCACTCATTGAGAAGACTAGAAACTTTGTTCAATATCTCATCAAATTGAGTTTGTTTGGTTCTGCCAGTGATAAGAAGCACCCCAAGGTACTTAATAGGGAGTTGAGAAGTTGTAAAGCCAGTATATTCATATGCCCAATGCTTGTGAGTAGAAGAGGCATGTTTATGGAAGACCATCTGACACTTTGCTGGATTGAAGAACATTCCTGAATGAGCTTAGAATTTTTGTAGTGTCTGGAAGATTTTCCTGATAGAATTTTTGCTGGCTCTGGAGAAGACCATTATGTCATCAGCATACAGTAAATGGGTAATGGCAATGTTGGATCTATGATGATATCTGTTGTGATTGTGATTCAGCAAAGCCTCATCAAGAATTCTGGATAAATAATCAATAGCAAGTATAAAAAAGGTGGGTGAAACTGGATCCCCTTGCTTTAATCCTCTAGTAGCAGTGAAAGAACCCCTCCCTTGTCCATTTATCAAGATGGAGTGTTCATTGTTATGTAGCCATCTCCTAATCAGGTGACAGAAGTCAATGTTAAAGCCTCCGACAGAAAGAATTTCCATTATGAAATCCCAGCTTATGGTATCATAAGCTTTCCTTAAGTCCTGATTATAAACCATATTGCTACCTCTACAAGTTTTATTCAAATCATGCAATAATTCTTGATCCAGAATAGTGTTATCTATGATGGACCTACCTTTCATAAAGGTTGTTTGATTGGGTTTAATTATAGAGTCCAGGTGAGGTTGAAGCCTGTTCACAATGATTTTGCTGATGTGTTACTAATGACAATGGTCAAACATATAGGCCTGAAATGGTTCCAATTCAACTGTATATCAGATTTAGGAATTAGTATAGTGGTGGAGGAACAAAAGTACTTTGGAATATTATTGCCCTGGAAGAAGCTTGTTACTGCAGCAATAACATCAGCCTTAATAATCTCCCAGGACTTCTTGTAAAATTCATCAGTGAAGCCATCAGGGCCAACATATTTATTTTGTCTATGGAGCTGATTGCATTCCAAATTTTCTTATCATTAAGGATACTAGTAAACTTAAGGCCAACAGTGTAACTCTGTTCAGCAAGGAAGTGTGCCTTCTCAATAGGGGGTCTGAAGTTGTGTTCCTGCTATAGGAAATCTTTGTAATAACTTATAACATCATTAGCTATATCATTATTGTCATGTAACCACTGGCCATTGGCAATTTGAATAGAATGGATTGTGTTGCACTTTCTTTTATATTTAATATAGGCATGAAAGAATCTAGTGTTTCTATCCCCTTAAGTGAAAATATTCATGGCTGCCTTTTGTTTAAGGAATTTTTCCTAGTAATCAATAGCACAAAGAATGTTGTTCTGAGCAATCATCAATTTCTTTTCCTCCACATTGCCAAGTTGTTCTCCTTCTTCCAAATTTTTGACTTCATCTTCAGCCTCCTAGGCTTTGGCACACACATTTCCAAAAGTTTCCCAGCTCCAACTTCTTAGGGCTCTAGAAATCTTAATTTGCAGTAAGCTTAGTTTGACAAAGGGGTCAGGATGGGAAACCCCTTTCCATAGGTCAGCAATGTACTTATTGTAGGAAGGGTGTGCAACCCACATGTTAAGATATCTAAAATCAGAGCAGGAGTTATAATTATCAGTTGAAGTAATGCTTATAAGTATGGGTCTATGATCTGAGCCAGCCATCCCCCTTATATTCCAATAAATAAAATTAATCATGCAGTGGAGGGTGTGGAGAAGGCTGATATCTTGATCTAGTTCTTCCTCTAAGGTTTGGAGAACCATTTCGTGCTCTTTCAGCCTTCATAGAGTGTACCCCTGATTGTAATTTTTGCACTTCTGTCCTTGGTTTTCTTCTTTCCCTTGCTGTTTTAATTTGCCAATCTTCTTCAATGATTTGCTTCATTTCAATAATGATTGGTTCGTTTGGATCTTTGACAGGTATCTCTGTGATGATTTGCTTCCCCTTCTCAGCTTGTAAAGGGGATGTGGGTGTGATAATTGTGCTTTCCATATCTTCCTTTCTGATAAATCTGTGTAGTGGGGTGTTAACTTGACTGTTAGGTTCAGATAGCTCTCCAATAGGATCAGCATCTGGTGGAACCTCATTAATTCTTGGGGGTGATTCTTCCACCCTTTGATTTGTTTCCTGTCTATTTTCTAACATTATTTCTTTAGCAATTCTCCTTGCAGCATTGGTTACATTTCTTTCAGTAGCTGTGTGGTTTCTTCCTGCTATTTTCCTGTTTGGGGGATGTAATCTATAACATTTGTTAACTGTATGACCAAACATCTTGCAATGTGGACCATAGTAAGGTTTTTGTTCAGCTATTATTTCCTGTCAGAACCCTTTAGCATCAGAACCAATCCATATTCTCTTCAGCTCAGGGAGTGTGATATCTCTTTCAATTTAAAATCTAGCAAGGCCAGGTCTGGCCTTATTATATGTGGGAACATCCACTCTTAGAGGTGTACCTATTGCTCTATCAATGTTAAATAGAGCATTGAGCTTGAAGTAATAGAGTGGAAGGCTAGGTAACTTGAAGCAGAGAGGGACCACAAGAGGTTCTTTATTAGGATCAAACCCTCGAGTCCATTTGATAATTTTAATATTTTTTCCAGCAATGGTAATAGATTGTTTAGGAAACAATCTTGCATAGTCTTCCTCAGCTGCCAACTGGATTAGGAGATGCCTCCCATCCAAAAGCCCAATTTTCCAATTGCCAATGAACTTCAGTGATTCAAAGAAACTTCTAACTAGCTCCATTTTGGGATGTCCTAGTTGAAATTTGCCCACCAAAGTGAACTTAATCTCTTCCCTTAAAGCATCAATTTTTTTGGTAGTGAAGTAAACAACGGTTTCATCTTTTTTAGACCTTTGAGGGTGAATACAAGGACTACTTCCTTTTCCAGCAGCAGAATCATGGAATTCCTAAGGGAATACCAAAAGGTCATAATCTTGTAAAGTTTCAGTTGATTTACCAACCACACCAGCATAGGTTGCTTTAGTCCATTGGGAATCTGTGGTAATATCAATGGAAGAGGACATCACCCTTCCAAAAAACAAGCAGGAGCTTGTAGTTTAGCTAGACAATAAAAAGCTATCCAAGAGAAAACAAAAAATCTGGCAGAGCCACTTCTGAAACCCAAAGTCACAGCAAGCAAGAAAAACCAAGGGAGTTTTCTCCCCACGGGGAGCCCAACAAAGAAATATCCCAAAAAGATAAGGGAAAATGAGAACTCCCCCAGTATTAGTGGAACAAAGAAGAAAGGGCAGCCATTGGAACAGTACCATTGACATGAGCTGAAAGTGGAACAACAACCACCAATGTAACAGTGCCAAAGAAAGGTTTCAAGGAGCAGTAAAAGGAGAGCAACCAGTGAACTCTAAGTTAACCAAAGACAGCCAGCAGGGCTAACACCACCACCACCAACTTGAAACAGCCTCCTTCATCCGGCCAAAAACCGTAGCAGAGCTCCTTCTCCAACCACCAGCATCTTTATATATATATATATATATATATATATATATATATATATATATATATATATATATATATATATATATATATATATATATATATATATATATATATATATATATATATATATATATATATATATATA
>JXCR01141830.1:8901-20121 GCA_002079205.1 Phalaenopsis hybrid cultivar | reverse complement strand
ATTGACATATTTTATTTTATAAATATTTTAAATTTTTTTATATTTTATCTCTAAATTTCCTAATTTACCAAATCATTTACTGTTACCTTCCCCAGCAACGATGGCAAAAACTTGATCCCCAAAAATATAGTTGTGTAAAATTATAAAGTTGACTCCGCTTTACAACGGTGCAAAAAACTTGATATGATATTTTATGAATAAGAATGTTAAGCACTTAATGTAGGAATTCGACGCAAGTATACATATCGTTATCAAGTAATATAAGATTTTCTATTTAAGCCATAAATATTGATCCCACGACGAATGTTTAAATTTGAAATGATAAATTGACTAGGAAATTCACAGAAATAAAATGAAATTACTATCACTAATTTCAAATGTTTGAGATACTATCAGAACTAATATATTAACAACTATCAAAACTTAAATGCAAAGTTTAAAACATTAACTACTAAACTATGTTTATGTGATAAGGTTTTCTAATATGAAAAAGCATCTTTCCCACTACAATAAGTTTTTGATAAAATCAGATGAGATAAATGGTTAAAATATGTATTGTGCCAAATATGAGCAATTTTAATTATCTATCCTGATTCAGTGTTATAGAAAATCATTGGCTAATCTCAAGTTTAGTCCCTTAATCCGTGGCTAGGCTAGGAGGATACTCGTTCTCACTCCAAAGCTCCCACTTCCCTTCCCCTGAAGGCTAACACTCGCTTTAGTGGTTAAACACTAAGACTAAACTGTGGATTTTACTCTATCACTCTAAAATCTCCAATTCTACAGCCAACAATGTATATTTCCTTATTTATTTGCACTTACATCCATGAACGAAATACTCCTTCAGGAAATTAAATGTGATTTTCACTCTATTGTAGAACTCATACTCCATTTCCCTGATCATATGTTTCATAATATATTTTAACAATTCAATTAGTCAGGTCGAAAAGTAAATTAAGAACGGAGTTGAAAAATCATCACAGTTTATGTTATATTTTAATGCACATCCAAATTATCTCTTCATTTCACCATATCTCAGAGTAGGGAGAAAGATAAAGGAAACTACTCAGACTTCATGAGAAATAAACAACAAAACACAAATTTCATATATAAAAGAATGTTCATACAACAATAATAAACAAACAACACTTATCTGAAACTCTTTCTCAAAGTAAATCCCTTGTAGCCTCTCTTAGGAAATGTAGGAAGAAGAAATCTTTCACTTCTCTCCCTCTCCAACACTCTTAGAGAAGAATTCACACTTAAGCTCATAAAAAAAATTCAAAACTATAAATAAAATAAATGACTAATGGACTCTAAGTGGCTGTAGGGGTTGTGGAATAGTGTGGAAGAGACTGGAAAGCGGTTGAAGGGTGCGAAGGGGGGCGAAGGGGTTCTTTTTTTATCAATTTTCGTTCTAAATAGAGCATAATGTTGATTTTCCAATAGGAACATCCAAAAACTCTTCAAAAAGCTTCTAAATTCATCGAATCTTCTAGAAACAGGGCTTGCACCGACATTGGCTCCATTGGTGCCCATTATAGCATTGTTGACGCTAGTAGCCATTTAATTCATTTGTGCTTTCTGTCAAATGGCACCATTGACACCAAGTCTAAGGCCGTCGGCGATGAACATTTCTTCTAAAGCTCCTTTTTGACTCCAAATTTTATCCTTATTGCTTTCTTTTTTCTTCAAGTCCTAAAAATCAACAACCTGCAATAAAACATGAAAAATACCTACCTTTAAAGTGTAATATCTCCAAAAATGAGTATAAAATATAGGTCTAAATATGCATGTATTTTTAGTGTATCAGGTATGAAGCCTTAAGTCAAATTGGTAGAAATCTAGCCTGTCACCCAACAAACAACAAATTTACACCCATTAACGAATATCTCCCTAATATTGCATTGAATCTTTAGACTACCTACTTACAAAGAAATTCAGTGTGATACCACTTAGTTGAGAATTATACTGCCATCCCGAATCCTAATTCAATTATAACAAGTTTTAACATTACAACAGACCTAAATTTCAATGTAAATGAAGTTCAAGTGAAATACCATCACATTTATGAATAAGAGTATTTCAAAGCAAATCTAAATCTCTAAACATTCATCCAATTCATTGCAAAAGAAAATTATAATGAAGATAATGACATAAGCAATAGAACAATTGATATAATTATTTAATAAATTATGTGCTAACAAGGAACATATGTCTACTTACCCTCTCCCGAGTGTATTGGTATGCTTAGTATTCTATTAGTTTTACACAAGTAGATGTCACCTAGAAGCTCACAATAGAAACAATCATGAATTATATTTCACTAAAAGTTGCATTGCTGTTTAAACCACTTCACCATAGTCAAATAGACAATGTGAGTGCATTAAAGTTGTGAGATCATTGCTCTTTTAAGTCTTAGTTTCACTTACAATAGATTTTAACTTAACATATTGCCTATAAGTTATGTAGATGACGTAAAGGAGATATTACACTTCACATGGAAATAAAAATTATTCTATCTTAAAACAGATTTTTCTACTCATGCCACTACTTCATATCAAAAGAAAAGAGTAAAAAAAACTACTCACGAAGCATGGAAAAGGCACAATAGCAAACTTCATTAAATCAAAGAAAATCCACTAGAATGTGTTTACAATAATTATAAGATAATGAAAAAACATAATATTTAGTTTTTTCCCTCTGAAAGAATGATGATATCCTCCAACAAAGTCTCCTATTGATCCATGCAATGCTCATGCACTTCCTTACATGTATCTCTCAGAATTCCTCACCAATCTCTTCAGAAAAGGTAGAAATCTTCATCTCCTACTCCTATCTATGATCTCTGCACATTCTTGGAGTCTCCAAATTTTTTTAAATGCTAGAAGGTGTCTTCCCAAGTCCCAAAAGTTGCCTTATAAACTCCTTGGGGCGTCTAGAACCGTCATAAACCTTTTCTGGAACCTAAGTGCTAGAATGAAGTGTCATGGTGCTAGAACTGGGCAACACTAGAGCCTAGGCACCACTTTCTAGTGCTTAGGCGCAACCCTGGTGGCACCACCCCTGTTTTGCTCTATTTCGCTCTCTTTCACCCTATTTCAGCTCTGATTCACTCCAAGTGTTATACCTACAAGATAAACATGAAAATAACCTTCATTTAAAGTATAATTTCATTCAAAAACATGTGATAAGAATAAAGAAATTGAGCACAGAAAGAAATACCATAATGTGAAAGATCAAAATTTTCTCCCTTGCTTAATTTAACTCCAAATTGCACAGTTTTTTTGCTCCATTTTCTCAAAAACTCCATTTCGTTCACCTGTAATCAAAAACACACAAAATATATTCAATTAAAGTGCAATGTCATTAAAAATGAGCACAAAATGTGTATAAAAAGTAGCCAATTTTTCAGGCGTGACAGTTCCCCAAAACTTATAAGTTACTTGTCCTCAAACAACATTTTAACTTTAAAAACAAAATTTATTGATTTGATGTTGTTGGTTTCAGTAGATTTTCTTATAATTTTGTCTCAGAAATATTATAGTGCAACTTATAGGAAATTCTAGAAAATCAACTTAGTACTACGGTGTAAGAATATCTCATATCCAACTTAGGAAACCTGATTTTCAATTTAGTTTAAAAGTTAAAACTTGTTCAATTAAAGATTCTTAGAAAGTTCAAAAATAGAATTTAAGCACTCTATCTATAACAATTATGCCAGTACTTTTTTGAAATAAGAAAAAGCATTGGATTGTTTCTAAGTTTTTTGCTTTAAAATGATTCAAGTTAAATCAATTTTTTATTAGCCTTCTCCTCAAGTTTCTCCGCACTTTTCATTTCTTTTTTACTTTCTCTTTTTCTTTTCTTTTCTCCTTTTTCCTTTCATTTTTCCTTCAGGATCTTTTTAATCCTTACTTATTTTTTCTTTCTTTTTTTTAAGTGAGGATTATTATATATGGATAGACTTTTAATAATTTTAAATTTACTATTCTCTTCCTAAAGTTAAAAACTCAAAACTTTCCCTCAATTTTTAAAAGTGAAGTATTTCAATAAAGGCTCAATTCTCATTTATTATAAATTTAAGAATTTTAGCTTTTCAAATATTTAACTCCTTTCTACNCTTAATTTAACTCCAAATTGCACAGTTTTTTTGCTCCATTTTCTCAAAAACTCCATTTCGTTCACCTGTAATAAACAATACACAAAATATATTCAATTAAATTGGAATGTCGTTAAAAATGAGCACAAAATGTGTATAAAAAGTAGCCAATTTTTAGGCGTGACAGTTCCCCAAAACCTATAAGTTACTTGTCCTCAAACAACATTTTAACTTTAAAAACAAAATTTATAGATTTGATGTAGTTGGTTTTAGTAGAGTTTCTTATAATTTAGTCTCAGAAATATTATAGTGCAACTTATAAGAAATTCTAGAAAATCAACTTAGTACTAGGGTGTAAGAATATCTCATATCCAACTTAGGAAACCTGATTTTCAATTTAGTTTAAAAGTTAAAACTTGTTCAATTAAAGATTCTTAGAAAGTTCAAAAATAGAATTTAAGCACTCTATCTATAACAATTATGCCAGTACTTTTTTGAAATAAGAAAAGCATTGGATTGTTTCTAAGTTTTTTGCTTTAAAATGATTCAAGTTAAATCAATTTTTTGTTAGCCTTCTCCTCAAGCTTCTCCTCACTTTTCATTTCTTTTTACTTTCTCTTTTTCTTTTCTTTTCTTCTTTTTTCTTTCATTTTTCCTTCAGGATCTTTTTAATCCTTAAGTATTTTTTCTTTCTTTTTTTTTAAGTGAGTATTATTATATATGGATAGACTTTTAATAATTTTAAATTTACTATTCTCTTCCTAAAGTTAAAAACTCAAAACTTTCCCTCAATTTTTAAAAGTGAAGTATTTCAATAAAGGCTCAATTCTCATTTATTATAAATCTAAGAATTTTAGATTTTCAAATATTTAACTCCTTTCTACCATAAATATCAAAATCATTTTCCTAATGTTTCCTACAAAATATTTTAACTCTAGAACAGTTTCTTCACATAGGATTCTAACTTTTTTTTTTCTAACATTTCTAAAATCAAAATTATAGTAACCTAAAGGTAACACCACATGCCACAAGTCATTTTAAAAGTTATATCAAATTAAATACAGGCTACTTAGGACAAACAAAGTTAAGTTTAAAAAAATTTTCTTCCCCTCAAACTTGATTTTCAACATGTATATCATTCAGTACAAAAAATATAAATGAGAAGAAAAATAGTTCAGAATTCAATCTATCACAAATGTTTGTCAAAAACCTCTATAATTATTCAACAGGATAGAACAACTTGCAATAGAAAGTAAATCTAAACTAAAACATGTTGAAATGAAATTAAACTAAGGAAAAGTCTACTAGCACAATGCATAGGAATATATCTAAGTGTTCCCTAAGTCATCTATGTTGTTGTAACTCAAACACTAACACACTTGATAAATGATTTCAATTCTTCCTCCACCTCATCACATCTCACTACCTTACTTCCAATTCTAACAGAATCACTACACTAATCAATTGGGTACTTTTAAATGCTTTTATAGGGTCTAACCCAATGGACATGATTATCCCTGATACATTGAGTAGTGACCACCAAACCCAGGCATAACCTTATCTCTGTAAGTGTGCATCTCTAACAGTTGTAAGGGTAGTGTAAGATCATCCACAATATTGCTCATCAAGTAGTTTTAAATGTAAACATGGTCAGAAAAATGAAGTAACAAAATTTAGGTGCAACTTCCACTGTCCAAACTGAAGATGTCTCCTATAAAACTCAAGTCTGGTTGTGACCAGAGTCATAGTGGACTCATCAATTCAACTACTACAAGAGAACATATACATGTCTAGCCATAATAAGAAGTTAAGGAATCACCTCCCTCACGATACACAAAGATCAAATCAATCCACTAATAATCCAAACATCAACCAAAATCAATCAAAATGATCAATCCACACTAAAATCAACACAGTATGTCACACATAATCTTAAATCACAAACAATCTTACACAGTTATTTAGTTTCTTGGCAATAAACTTGACCCAATTTCTTTTGGCGGCTAGTGTGCAAAATGGATATGTTACAGAATTTATAATTGATTTTTATTTTATACACTAGGGGTTCTACACAATTATATGTATCATTTCAAGTAATATAGGATTTTCTCTTAAGACCCAAAGAAACGATCCCATAGAGTTGCGAGGTAAGAAATCCTTTAGGCTAATTCTAGTTTGCTATTATGAGTTCTTAGTTTAGAATATCGATTAAGGGTGTTTTTCTAATAACCACTAATAAAGACAAACCTAAATCTAAGGATAAGCCTAACAAGAAAAATTAGTTTGGTGAACTTTGAGATGTAACAACTACTTTTCACGTGTTAAATTAAATAATGTGTAGGATGAGATACTGAGATTTTAATTAAGTTAGTGAAAATCGAAGTAAAGTTAATCCTTACCCTCGGTTAAGTGTTATAAAGATCATTAGTTAACTTAAAGTCAATTCCTTAACATCCTGACTATCCCATCAAAATTGTCTAGTCTCTCATCACTAGAATCCCATAGCCTATGCCACTATATTGGCCTAATCCCAGTGTTAAAGGATGAAACGAAAGTCAAATTGGTAGGAATCTAGTCTATCATCATAAAAACAACCAATTCACACAGATTAACGAATACTTCCCTAAAATTGCAATGAATCTCTGAACTACCTTCTCACCCATCAATTCAATTTGGTGTCACTTAGTTGAAAATTGCACCGCCCTCGTGGATCCTAATGCAATTACAACAATTTTAACATTACAACAGGCTTAAAATGCAATGTAAATGAAGTGTAAATGAAATACCATCACATTAATGAAATGAGAGTATTTCTAAGCGATTCTAAATTCCTAAAAATTCATCCAAATCATTGCAAGAAAAGTAAAATTAATATAATGGCATGAGCAGTAAAAGAATTGATAAAATTATGAAATAATTTATATGCTAACAAGAAACATTTGTCTGTCTATCATCTTCCGAGTGTATAGGTATGCTTAGTATTCAATTAGTTTTACACAACTAATTGTCACTTAGAAGCTCCTAATAGAAATAGATCAAGAATTATATTTCCTTAAATGTTGCATTGCCGCTTAAACTACATCATCATAGCCAACTGGACAATGAGAGTGCACTAAAGTTGTGATATCACTGCTTCTTTGAGTCTTTGTTTCACTTGAAATAGATCTTAACTTAACTTATTGCTAGTATATTATATCAATGAACCAAATGAGATATTACCCATCTTATGGAAATAAAAATTATTCTATCTTAAAATAAATTTTCCTACTCATGCCACTACTTCATATCAATAGAAAATAGTAAAGAAAACTACTCACCAAGCATGAATAAAGCACAACAGAAAAATTCATTAAATCAATACAAATTCACTATAAAGTGTTAACAAAAATTATAAAATAATGAAGAATACAAGACTTAGCTTTTTCCCTCTGAAAGAAAGATGAAAATCCCTTCAAAAAATTCTTCTATCGATCCATGCAATGATTATATACTTACTTACAAAAATCTCTAAAAATTACTTACCAATCTCTCTAGAAAATATAGAAATATACATCTTCTACTCCTATCTACTACCTTTGGACGTTCTTGAAGTCTCCAAGACTTTTCAAATGCCAAAAAGTTTCTTCCCAAATACTAAAAGGTGCCTTATAAACTCCTTGGGGCATCTAGAACCGTGAACAACCGTTTATGGCACCAGAATTGGGCTAAATTGGCGCCTAAGCGCCACCTTCCTGGCAACACCTTTTTTTCGCTCTATTTTGCCTCGTTTCAGCACTAAAACTCCAAGTGTTATACCTACAAGGTAAACATGAAAATAACCTCTTTTAAAAGTGCAATTTCATTCAAAAATCAGTGATAAATATAAAAAAATTAAGCATAGAAAGATATATCAAAAAACGTCAGATCAGAATTTTCTTCTTTTCACGATTTGACTGTAAATTACACCATTTTTCTCCATTTTCTCCTAAACTCCATTTCTTACACATGTAACCAAAAACACATAAAATATCTTTCATTAAAGTGCAATATCAGTAAAAATAAACATAAAATATATATAAAAAGTAGCTAATTTTTTGGCGTGTCAACGTTCCCTTCAAGTAGCAGGAAAATAGAAGAAGTAATCGGTATACCACAAAGATACCAGCACAAATCTCGAAGGGATCGGACGACCAAAACGAGAGGCACACAAACAAAGTTCAATATAGTAGAGCAGAGAACTTAGCAATAAACATTTGATTGACTCTATATCTCAGTAATCCAACTAGTGGGCTGATAATAGAATCTTTTGACCGAGCAGAATCTGTCAGCTGATGTGGCTACCAATCAAGGCATTGCCAAAGAAGGTCTTGCATGTCCTGGTCAAGCGACCAAATTTCTAAGAAGATGCGATCAGCTAACTCAATCAGCTGACACACTGAGGATGACCGCTATAACCGACTAACCTCAAGGCCATTGGTGATCAATCATGCATTATCTTTTATTTTTTTTACTATGTAATTTGAATTCATTAATTCAGACAGTTGTGGAAACTGTTCTATCCTTATGGGTACTTGTATTCTTGGACCCCTATAAATAGGAGATCATGACATCAATAAAGAGATCTTCAAAATTCACTATGGAGATTTTGGCATTCAAAAATTCTTTTGCACAACTCTCTCTCTTTTTCTCCATCATCTCTCTCCTCTCAACTCCAACTGTTGGGACGAGTTTCACAAGAAGACGATTTGGGATTCAAAGATAATTATACATATACTTTTTTTAGTTTTTTTTTAATTTTTTATTATTTTTTTAATTAATAAGAGAAATAGTATAAATTTGTTAATTTTATGTTCAACTTTTTTTCGTTTTAAATTTTTTTATAATAATATTAATACTATAAATTTCTTATTTAAAGTTGTACTTTTTATTTTTTATTTATACTGAGTTATAATAATAGTATTACTATAGACTTATTATTTTTAAATTTAATTTTCATTTTCGATTTTTTATTGATAATAGAAATGCTATAAATTTATAATTTTTAAATTTTTACTTTTTCAGTTTATTTCCCCGAAGATGAGAATTTATGTTTTCATTTATGAATCGACTTTCCAAAAATCCATTTTTATTTTTTTATCAAGAAAAATCGAGTTTTGCACAATGGATTATCTATTTATAATTTTTTTTCTTAGATTCTGTTTTAAAAAAACAATTTTTAATTACGTCGACCTTAAAAATTACGCAATTGGACATCAAGGTTGGTTGCATCGATGTAGACTGTGCCAAGCTGGGTGCTGTCAGCCCGAAGTCGCCCTACATGCTTGTCTTTGCTGGCCTCTCTTGATTCGTAAGCAGGTTATCTCGTTTTATAAAACTTGGAACCGTTGCATTAATCGCTATTTCATAATGTTTTGCTTGCATGATCTGTTTTGTTTTTAACTCACTTTTGACACCGATGAAGTATTTTGTTTTAAATGTTGGATGTTTTGATGCTGTTGAGTTAAAATGATAGGTTTCTTTTCATTTTATTCATTTATTTTAAAACAAGTAATAAATCTAATTAATCATTCTACTATATTGCATGTATAAAACACAATATTAAATGTATGTTTGGTCGTTCAATACATATATAAATAATAGCACATAGTTCTTGGTGTGAAATGTGTCTGTGCGGTAGATATGTAAATTTCAGTATCTAAAATTAAATAAATGAAAACTTATGCAGTCTTTCCAAATGTTGCAGGGGTCCTACGGCCATCCATCCCTTTCACTTAAGCCTCACACTTCCGTAAAGACTTTTATTGCTCCAAAGAAGAGAGAGGTGATGGAAACAGGACAGACAGCCATTGTTTGACTTCAGTTTTGCCACTCACATGCACCTACGCTCTCTCTCTCTCTCTCTCTCTCTCAGGTTCCTACCTTTAAAGTCTTTTCCCTGTCAATAAATTGTATTTATGCTGTGTTTCGTTCTACTTGGAAGCGTCATATCATCTTCTCTTCTTCCCTTCTTCTTTTCTTGGTTTTTGAATTTTAAGTAGAAGGGAAAAGGATGGGCAGGGCTCCTTGCTGTGATAAGGCCAAAGTGAAGAAAGGTCCTTGGTCTGCGGAAGAGGATTCAAAACTCAAGGAGTTCATTGAGAAGAATGGCACTGGGGGCAATTGGATTGCCCTTCCTCATAAAGCTGGTAGTCTCTTCTTTTCTTCCTTGCCCTCCTTCTCTCTCTCTTTCTCTCTCTCTCAATAACTTGTGGACATTAATAGGGTTAAAAAGATGTGGAAAGAGCTGCAGGCTTAGATGGCTAAACTATCTTAGGCCTAACATCAAGCATGGGGAGTTCTCTGAAGCTGAAGATAATACTATTTGGACTCTATTTGCTAGCATTGGGAGCAGGTGAGCTCCTACTTTTAGGAAAAATAGAAAGACAATTGTAAGCAATGTTCTGCTAGAAATGCAAAACATTTCCTCTTTAAGATGAAATGCCAAGTCTCAAATTTTATGCCTTTCTCTCTGAAAAACAAGAAAAAATTGTATGGATAGTTATTTTTTCAGGAGAAAAAATTTTCCTTACATAACAAAAGATGGATTTATTTCGACCTAAATTTAGCTAAGGATCAACTTGCCAGCGTAGGTTCTACTCAATTCTCTGTCACTTTCCATAATTGTGGTTCTTTTTTGCTCATCTCTTCAAGGAAATTTTCCGTTTTCATTTCGAATAATAAAAAATTTGAACAACTTTCAGGTGGTCTATCATAGCTTCTCAGTTGCCAGGGAGAACAGACAATGATATCAAGAACTACTGGAACACAAAACTCAAGAAAAAACTCCTTGGCATCTCTTCTTCCCAAAAGAGAAGTTCTCTTCATCAGCAACAGCGCAGCCAGCAGCTTTTCTTCTCATCACCATCACCATGTTTAACTTCCAATCCCTACATAAATAATAGTGTTACTCCTACTCTCTTTCAAAAGCCCTCCTTTGGCGGCTTCAATCATCAAGCCAATTTGGCTCCAATTTCATCCAAAGTCTTCAGTGCTCCTTCCAGTTCATCTTCATCTTCTTCCTCTTTCTTCCAAAATACGAGCTTTAATAATTTTATGCTTTATGGCAACACAGGTTTTCAGGAATTCGATGGAATACCGAA
>JXCR01141825.1:5218-54269 GCA_002079205.1 Phalaenopsis hybrid cultivar | reverse complement strand
ATTTATTAATGAGTTTGTGTTCGATTCGTTCGATAAGTAAACGAGACGAACGTGAACAAATTTTTTTCGTTCGGTTAGTTAAACAAACCAAATATGAACAGTGATGCGTTTGTTCGTGTTCGAATGTTATTGTTCAAAATATAATATAATTTAAAATAATTATATATATATATATATAATTATTTTAAATTATATTATATTTTGAACAATAACATTCGAACACGAACAAACGCATCACTGTTCATATTTGGGCTCTGTTTAACTAACCGAACGAAAAAAATTTGTTTGCGTTTGTCTCGTTTACTTATCGAACGAATCGAACACGAACTCATTGACGAACCAAACATCGAAAAAAATTTGTTCACGTTCGTCTCGTTTACTTATCGAACGAATCGAACACAAACTCATTAATAAATCGAACACGAGTTATTCACGAACAACGACCCTTTTTGACAGCCTAGAGACGAGTCTTGGGAGATCTGTATTGAAGGGAAAAATATTACATGCGGAAACGTCAACGGCCTGGGGTAATATATTATAATATAATTTCTGTTCAAATATAATTCGTAAAAGAAGTAGATAAAGAAACATGCACTCGTGATGGAAAAGCTCTGTGAAGCATTGGCCGCCCAAAATCGCGCCGCCAAATCACCAATCATGCTTTGCAAGGCAAAAATCACGGAAATTAATATACATAGAGGGGGAAAAAAGAGAAAAACTAGTAATGGAAAAATGTATACTTCAAATAAAAATAAAATCTCTCTTTTTTAAATGTTGGAAGAAGTCATGGAAGATGCTTTTATAGTTGCTCGCTCTCTCTCTCTCTCTCTCTCTAGAACACACACACTTTTCATCATTATGTGAAAATCTTGAACACATAAATAATTGAAAGATAGTCAGAGGAGCCTCCAAGATTTTTTTTATGCAGAAAAACTGGTAATGAAAAAAACTGTGGAGCCTGACTCAATTAAAATAGCCCCCTAAATGATTGTAAGTACAATCATTCAGCTATAATTGCCTCAACTACGTCATAATTCTTGGTGATAATAGTGATAGCGAGCCGTAAAGCCGTTGTTAATTGCTACGAAGGTAGAGTATGCCATAAATGTTGTGGATGGTAGTTGTAATAGCATTAGTTGGTCATATAAGTCGTAGTTGGAAGCTGTAGTAGCTTCAATTCGCCACCGAGTCTGTAGTTGGTGGCTTTAAAATTTTAATGACACCACTTGGTCATATAAGTCGTAATTGGTCATGTAGCTGTAGTGAGAAGATGCAATAACTTCAATTGGCCACCGAAACCATAATTGGAAGTTGCAGAAGCAGTGAACTACATAAGTCGTAGTTGGTCACATATGCTATAGTGGGGAGCTGCAATAACACTAGTTGGTCGTCAAGCTCATAATTGGAGACTATAATGAGAGCAGTTGGCCACACATGGCTTAGTTGGTCATGCACGATGTAGTTGTGAGGTGCAATAATATCAGTTGACCACTGAGGCTATAGTGCGAAGTTGAATAATCAATAAGCCACATACTCTGTAATTGGTTGTGTAGGCCATATTGGGGAGTTGTAGTTGCATCACATGACCTCTGAAGTTATAGTTGGAGGATATAATAACAGAGTTGGTCACATAGCACATCACATAGGTCATAGTGGGGAGCTGCAATATCATTAGTTGACCATTGAGGCCGTTGTTGGAAGCTAAATGAGCTGGCAAGCAACATAGATCGATGTAGTTGCTCATGTAGGCTATAGTAAGGTGATTCAACAACATCATTTTGTCATCGAGGTCATAGTTAGAGGCTATAATGACAACAGTTGGTCACATATGTCATAGTTGATCACGTAAGTCGTAATGGGAAGGTGCAATAACATCAATTGACTACAGAGGCAAGAAGTTGCATGAGCTGCATAAGTCAAAGTTGATCATGTACGCCACAATGAGAAGCTGCAATAGCATTAGTTGGCCACCAAAGTTATAGTTGAAAGCTACATGAGCAGTGAGCCACATAGACTATAATTAATAATGTAGACCATAGTGGAGAGTTGCAATAGAATTAGTTGGCCACCTAGATCAAATTTGGTGTTGCATTGTTAGGTGGTGGAAATTGAGACATCACTTGTCGACATATGGCTTAAGAAGAGAACTTCAGAAATCTAGAAAAAAATGTTGTGTTGTAAATATGATTGTTGTAAGCAGTTCATGTTGAGATTTATCACCAGATCTTCATTACGATGTTATTCATTACCCTGTATTGAGGGTATGCCATTTTGCAGTATATAGGGTGCATCATTCACTATATATAGTGTGCATCGTTACAACTCATTCATTCTGCATTATTACACTATATCTAGGGTGTGTCGTTACACCATTAGTTTCACTAACATCGACGAGCTATGGGCGTCTGACTGTTGTCAACAATGGTCAATAAGTTGTGTTCGATGGCAGTCGATGGCTCTAAAGGGTGAAAGTTATCACTGAGTTTTTGAATACAGAGCGACTCAAATTCCACTCATTCTTTGGGTCCTGATCTCCCCATGTTTCGGTCCACCTTTCATGAACTTAGTGGTGCTTTAATTATAGAGTTAAGGAGTGGCATTCCTTATAAATTAAAAATAAATTTGGACCCCTCCATCAAATGAATCCAAACTATTCCTTTAATCAAACAAAGTTTTATAGAAATTTAAGTACCATAATGATGTCGTAATTGAGTAATTTTGGGATCATTAGATTCATCTCACTGAGATTTTTGATTTGATTATAGGATTATCAAATTAGAATCCATTTGAATTTCTAATTGATCAAATCTTTTCAAGGTTGTTTAATGGTTTTATCTAGGTCTGATTTGACACAGTTTGGATCAGTTTTAAACTCATTGGGTTTGCCTCGCTGAGCCCGTCACTTTGACTATAAGCTTGTTAAAATTGGGTTTTCGATGATTTTTAATCTGTATCTGAGTGTTTTTATTAAAAAAGCCCTGACATTCGCGCTAAATGGCAACATTTGATATATATATATATATATATATATATATATATATATATANTATATATATATATATATATATATATATATATATATATATATATATATATATATATATAGATATATAAGTTTAAGAAATACAATACGAAAAAATGCACTAAAAATGCGAGAAAAAACAAACATTAGATCGGCAATAATTCTGGCGCAAATAAAATGTAAACAAAATTCAATATGTTCATCTTATAGCACATCAAATAATAAAAGNTATATATATATATATATATATATATATAAGTTTAAGAAATACAATTACGAAAAAATGCACTAAAAATGCGAGAAAAACCAAACAGTACATCGGCAATAATTCTGACGCAAATAAAATGTAAACAAAATTCAATATTTCCATCTTATAGCACATCAAATAATAAAAGAAGAACCAGAATAATGGCTAAGATTCATAATTTTGAAAATGCATTGTAATTATATATTGCAGAGGTGAGATGTCGAAAAGATATCCTTGCATTACTGATAAAACCTGGAAGCTTAACCAGGAAGCGCAGGCACAAAAACCTTTCTCCAACTTGNATATCCTTGCATTACTGATAAAACCTGGAAGCTTAACCAGGAAGCGCAGGCACAAAAACCTTTCCCCAACTTGGAGCATATAATTAATTACAGACCACAACACAGGCAAAACAAGAGATAAGAACATATTTACATAGATAAGAAAAATCGCCGAGCGAGAGAAAAGCGATGCACGCTTCTCTTTGAAGCACAGAGTTGAAAGCTATCACCAGTACTTCCCCTCTATGCCAGCTATCTGCATACACTGATCTTATTTGTAATCAGAGGAACAAATCCAGGAATCAAGCAGGGTAGTACCCTGGAGAGATTGTTGAAGTTCCTCGCGCCCGGTTGTGGATAAGGCTGGTGGAGAAGGAAAAAGGGGAGGTTTTGCGGCGAAGACCGGCTGTGTGTGGATGAAGGATTGAAGAAACGTGTTTGGGGAAGAGGAAAGGGGGGGAAGAGGGAAGGTGGTTGGTGTGGGGCTAGTTTGGGGTTTATGTGGAAGGGGGCGGGTGAGAAAGGGAGAGGGGAAGGGGAGAGGGGAGCGCAGGGAGAGTGAGGAGGAAGGGGATGAGGAGGAGGAGAAAGGGGGGGAGGGGATGCCGGTGAACTCTTGAACCATGGCGCGGAAGTTGGAGGCGTCGGTNACGACATATATTTGATAGCTATTTTATTTTAAATATAACGACTTGATCTATGTCGTCTGGCATAAGAAAATATTAATATTAAAATATCAAATAGTTGGCACTCGTTTAAAATTTTAATCTTTATTTAAAATGACTTTAATCATTGATATACCTGAGTTAAGTTTAATCACCTTTAAGAGCACCAACAACTTCAGTCCACTTTCGTTGCATGAATGTTCATTTGATGAGTTAATAAATAGAATTTTGATATATGGCAATGACGGTCAGGACAATAAGAAGATTATCATTACTTTTAAAAATCACTTCAACAAAATCNACGACATATATTTGATAGCTATTTTATTTTAAATATAACGACTTGATCTATGTCGTCTGGCATAAGAAAATAGTAATATTAAAATATCAAAGAGTTGGCACTCGTTAAAATTTTAATCTTTATTTAAAATGACGACTTTAATCATTGATATACCTAAATTAAGTTTAATCACCTTTAAGAGCACCAACAACTTCAGTCCACTTTCGTTGCATGAATGTTCATTTGATGAGTTAATAAATAAAAATTTGATATATGGCAATGACGGTCAGGGCAATAAGAAGATTATCATTATTTTTAAAAATCACTTCAAAAAAAATCAAATCATAGACTGATAATTTCAATCGTAGGATTAAAAATCAATGGTGTTGAAAGCAACATCAACACCAATGAATTTTAATCCAATTACTTGAAATACAACGCCATTTTGACCGAGATTGTGCTATTTTGACCGCGAGATGGCCAACTTGGAAAGTTATTTATTTTCCTTAATTATTTCATATTCCGTAATATTTGACCCACTTAAATATAGCGGTGTAAACGAGGCGAACAAAAAGTGTGTTCAAAAGGTGTGTTCGTGTTCGTGTCGTTTGCTTAACGAGCCGAACACGAGATGTCCATAAACACAGAATCATTTTAGCAGTCCTAATCACGTATTAGATTTTTTAAAAATACAAGCTGTCCACGAACACGAGCTGTCCACGAACAAAGAATCCTTTTAGCAGTCCTAAGATATAAAAATTATTATTTATATTAAAACATCATTTGAATCTAATTTAGGAATTGTTATTCTATTTTCTTAATCAATATTTTAATTGATTATAAATCTTTAAAGNGAATTTTACTAAGGGGATATGACCTTTTATTAAAAAAATTACTTGATGATACCCTCACTAAAGTCTGATGATAATGAAGGTTACGGATATGTTTGATATAAATAAATAATAATATTTTTTTTTTTTGTTATGTTGAATATGAATTTGTCTGTGAGTCACACATCAAGAGAATAGAGCGTGAGAAATGAAAAAAATAGAAAAATAGACAAAACAGTGCACATCATTACAGGAATACTATGGATTAGCGTCATAATTAATTCCGATGCAAAATTAGCAACCAATTTGTGATTGTTTCTCGCTCCCAAAAGATTCGACACTAAGAAATCGCGCCGAGTGGAGGACGCCAATTCGACTTTATAGTGCCAGATTAACGTCTGCATATGTCAACGCTAAAATTACCTATTAGCGTCGTCATTAGCAGACGCTAATGCCGACGCAAAAACCTTAAAATAATGCTACCGTGAACCGCAACCTCCATTTCACATTTCTTCTTGTCTGAAGTCCTCTCCTTCTTAGGTTTTCCTTCATCGAGCCCAAGCTTTTCCGGCAATTCCAGCACCGATTCACCTCTTCAACTTTGTCCAAGGGGAGGAATCTTCTTCATCGCGTCCAAACTTTGATTTGTCATAAGTTTTCATATGTTTTCTCTCTGCATAGGTGTTAGATCCAAAAATACATAGGCTTTGCTCAAGTTTGTTCTTATTCCTTTGTTAGGTATGCAATGTATATGGCTTTCCCGATTTTAATATGTGCTTAAATACAGAAGTTTAGGTTTGAGGTATGTAAATACCTAAGAATTTTGTGTTATGTAATTTTAGATTGGTACCATGTATGTGAATATGTGCTTTGTATGTAAATGTGTAAATATAAAAATTTAAGCGTGAGATAAGTAATGTATAAGAAATTTGTGTTATGCATGTAAATATGTGCTTTGTAAGTAGTAAATATGAAAATTTAGGTGTAAAATATATAAATACGTAAGAAATTTGTGCTATATGTAAATATGAAAATTTAGGTGTGTGATATGTAAATACATAAGAAATTTGTTCTATGTTAGTTTAGGATAGAGTTAAGCTAGTGTCAATACTTATTTGGTTAAGGGTAAACTAATGGTGAGGTAATTTAATTGGAAAGTGCATAGATGGTTTAGTTTGAGTGTTAATGGGTTAATTGGTTGATTCTCTGGATTTGTAGACTTTGGGTTTAGTGAATGGTGTAGGTGGCCTATGGTGTCAGGTAGGATGTGTAGATTATAGTCTAAAGTTTCATGTAGGTGTGAAATTGGGCTAGAATTTAAATAAAAAAAACATGTCACTCGGTATGACACAATGACGTTGTACTAATATATAGAGCTACATCTATAATACAGATGAATATTTGAAATATTAGATCGTTGATGTATAACAGATTTTATCCAGAAAAAAAAAATTAATTGTCGACTTTATGTCTGGTGTTGAAGAGTTCGTGCATGTGGCATCGCAACTTCTCATTTACCTTTCAAATGGTAGATTCTGATACCCCTGTGCAAAGCACAAGAATCAAGTGTACTTGACACCCGTATGAGATTTAAACTCGATTATTGGTATTGGATTTCACATGGTGAATTTGAACCAGATGTTCAGTACGGCTATGCTGGAGCCTCATCTAGTTATGCCCTTTCAATTGTTCACAATTCTAACATGTATGAGAAAATTACTGATGATCCAAGAAGGGCTCATTTTGTTGTGAGTGTGCTTGATAATGATCAAAAAACAAATAGTGAAGCATAAAAATTCTATGAATTATTAAATGCTACACAACAACCATTGTGAAAAGGATGCACTTTACACACAAAGTTAACTATCGCCATGAGAATATTGAGTATCAAAACTGATTTCAACATGCGCATGGAATGCTTTAATCAAGTAACAACATTATTAAAAGAGGTGAACCATGCAAATAATTTAGTTCCAAAAGATTTGTACAGAACTAAAAAGTTAGGGCGAAGTTGGGGCTACTATTTAAAAAGATAAATTGATGTGTCAGCGGCTGTATGTTATCTTACAGAGAAGATGCACACAAGACGAAATGTAGATTTTGCAGTGATGATGGGTTCAAACCAAGGGGGAGAAAGAGTAAACATTTGAAGAATATTTCTTACAAACTTTTCTTTTATTTTCCTCTCATTCCACGACTCCAACGACTGTTTGCTTTTATGCGCACAACTCTCGAAATGACATGGCATAAAACCAAATCTGTTAATGCTAATACAATATCTTATCCTTTAGCTCGAGAAGCTTGGAAACACTTTGACCGTAGTTATCTGGATTTTGCAGTAGAACCACACAATGTTAGGCTTGACTTATGTACATATGGTTTCACACCTTATTCATGTTGAGCGGTCATTATCACACCATATAATTTACCCCTTGATATGTGTATAAGTGTGTTGTTTTTAGCTCTAACGTTAATCATACCAGGCCTACATAACCCAAGTCTTGTGGGAAACCCGCGTGTACTTATAGTCTCTTATAGATGAGCTACAAGTCTTGTAGGAAAACAGCATGTGCTCCAACACTTGAGATGGCTGAGACCGCCAATAAAGTCTATTTGATGTTGGAGAGTGACTTGTAAGTCAACTTATTTTTTTTTTCACCAAAGTAATTTCAATTTTTATTCCATTTTATAATGTACCGAATGTTTCAATTGCAGGTTCAACCTTTCTAGATAGTCTGTGATGCAGATCATGAAGACCATCAGAAACAGCTCTGGGAGAGACAAAGAGGTGGCTAGCCAGACCTCACTATCCACCGAAAGCAATGGTAGTAAGTCTATCACTGCTCAGTCCGAGTTTGAGTTGTAGAGGCAGGCAATGAGGAAGAAGAAGAGGAGAGTGTATGCCTTAAAGCAAAGGAGATAGCATTTGAGGCCAAGCATTCCCATGCAGCTGTGGGTCACCTAACTCGTTACAGGCTTAGCTGGAAGAGCTTACCAGGCAGGTCATGATAATGAATGAAGAAAACCGACAACTATGTGAAGACCAATAAATGGTTGCAGATAGTCTACCACGACTGATGGAGAGTTTTGATCGTCGGGGCAAGCAACATATGATTGTTGTCGAGGAGAATGAGGATCAGGAGCATGATGATGATGATGAGGAAGATTGGAATTTTTTTGTTTGATGATGTTCCCCCAACAAAGGGGCTGACTATGTTTTTTTCAATTCTGTTTAAGTGAACTTGGAGTTTCTTGTGTTGTGAACTTTAAAGAGTTTGATCCACTTATATTTAGTTTAATTCGATAATATTATATAAATATGTTGGAGATTTCTTATCATATTATGTTATTTGTGTTTGTTATGTGCAGATATGTGAAAATATGATCATTTTGCTTCTTATTTTTGTTTTCCTAGATGTACACGTCAGATTAACGTCAGAATATTCCAATGCTAAAACTTGCATTCAGCCAATCGGTACTTGTTGCCGCTAAATTGACGCAGGAACGTCAAACCCGGGCGATGCTAATTATCGTCGGACATGGCCGATGCTAATTAGCTTCCACTTTATCTACGCTAATTTGTGTCGGCTAGTTTCGACGCTCCTACGTCGTTATGTTAGCGTTGACTGTATTTTGGAAGAAAATTTTTAGTGACGGATTTTGGCGATGCAAATTCGGATGCTATTAAAAATCTGACACAAATGTCAACACAAAAATCAATTAGAGACGCCCAATTTAATGTCAAAAATTTTTTACGATAATCTAGCTTAGTGTCAGAAAATTACCCTATTAGCGTCAGAAATGTCACCAATCGGGCAATTTTTTTTAGTGTGTATATAATTTTATCCTCAGCAAACAACCAAAGAAAAACAAATGACAAGATTTAATCATAATTTAGAATTTATCCTTCGTTTAGACAGTATATTAATGAAGACACCTGACATAAATTTTACAAATCAGCATATATCATCAATTTGATAGCTCGACTAAATTGCAGTACATAGTACATACACAACTTCTAAAATGGTCTTTTATCACCTTTTGGCAATATTTTTCTAAATAAAGTTTCTCTAATTTTTAATGAATAGCATAATATAGCTCACATAATGCGTTAATTCAAGGATTAGCTTCAACTAGCACACAATTTACATCACGAAAATTTATGAATTAGTTGTTTAATCCAGTATATTTATGAATAAACCTCACCTAATATTTCCTAAATAGCATGTCTCACCTTCTTTAGTCTTCAATCAAGCATCTTCTTTAATAAAAATAATGTACACATCATGTAGCACTACAATTCATATATTTTTGTTAGTGTTTTTGAAGATAATCAGCCCATAACTTCATAAGGATAGCATATTACCACATTATGCGACCCTATATAAAGTTTTCTCAGCAAACAACCCATAGAAACAAATAGACAAGATTTAATCATAGATTTGATTTTCTCCATCATATATATAACATGTTAATGAAAAAACCCAACATAAATTTTTAAAGCTAGCATATATCGCCCATCATCTTGTACCCCTAACTTTACTTCAATGATAAAATACCTCTTTAGATGCTTTTCAAATTGAGAAGTAGCTTCTGCAGGGTTCAAATTTAAGATATTGTCAGTATGTTGTTCGCAATCCATCGTCGTCGCAAATCTCCTTCTTCTTCAAAATTTATCCTCTTCAGAGTTCTAAATCCAATTTGTTATTCCAGCTCCTGCATATCATTATCTCGTATGGTCACACGGGATAAATATTATGATCCTGTCAGTAATAATTACCCGGGTCGTGTCCGGATCCAGGTCATACACAGACAAATTTTACGACGGTGAATTTTCTTGTTTTATTTTATATGAAAGTAGGTCATGTCCACATGACGTTATGTTAATAGCATCTGAAACTAGAAGAACATGTAAAAAAATTGTAATATTTCCCTTCTACACACAAATATTTTTTTATTGAGTGTATACCTGAATTCAATTCATTTATGATATATGATCTCATCATCTCTTTCTTTTATCTATCGTACCTGAATTCACTTCACAACACAAAATTTGGTCTCATACTCTCACTTAATGGCAACTTTGAAGCGTGGAGTATTTGGCCATGGGAATTTTACAAACATATCCCGAAATTCTTATGTACTTATACGTCTAATATATGGTATTTGATATACATATTTATAATATTTTGGTGTCAAAATCCTCTACATGAAAATATCAATTTCACTTTAAGAAGTTAATAATAGCTCTAGTGTTGCATATGTAGGTAAATATTACAGTTTATTAAAGAGCACAAAGGCTCCATTTTAATACCATTAGAAAAAATTACAAAAGAAGGGGATAAAGAACCCAACCTAAGCCCTATACAACTCACACAAATAAAAGAAAAAAGGGTTCCTATATCCCAAAAAACAAAAAATACAACTCACACCACTCCCCCAAACAACCAAAAAATCAAATCAAGAAAGGTCCTTAATGGCTAAAGCCAACAAATCATCAGAAAATATAAAGAGAACTTTAGCATTCGAAAGAGTATACCCAGCCTTTGCAGCCTAGTGCATAACTGAATTGCCTTCTCTACGAACATGCGCCCAAATAACATTCATATTCTCTGTTAAAGCTTGAATTCTTTTCATCTGCAGCATAATACTCTAATGCACCTCTTTATTCCACCACCAACACTTCCAAAGGATTAGAGAATCCATTTCCATAATAAATATTACAGTTCAGATGTAGGATATGTAAATACAAATGAATTGTGTGATATGCATGTAAATGGCCAAACAATTCTTCTGATATAACAAAACTTTAAACTATTTAATCACGTGATTTCACCACATAAATCTTCACTTCTTCAGAACTTATGTGGTCTCACAGATTAAACCCGCTCATCTCACATCTTTATCTTAAGATTTTCTTTGCCCTCTTTTCTCTTTTTTCCTTCGATATTCTGCTAATGGCGACGTAAGCAGAAGTTTTTTAAAAAAATAAAAAATAAAAACGCTATGTCTATCAAACTAAAGAATTAATTAAATTGGACGAAGATGACACATTNTTCACATGGTGAATTTGAACCAGATGTTCAGTACGGCTATGCTGGAGCCTCATCTAGTTATGCCCTTTCAATCGTTTACGATTCTGACATGTATGAGAAAATTACTAATGATCCAAGCAGGGCTCATTTTGTTGTGAGTGTGCTTGATAATGATCAAAAACCAAATAGTGAAGCATAACAATCCTATGAATTATTAAATGCTACACAACAACCATTGTGAGAAGGATGCACTTTACACACAGAGTTAACTATCGCCATGAGAATATTGAGCATCTAAACTGATTTCAACATGCACATGGAATGCTTTAATCAAGTAACAACATTATTAAAAGAGGTGAACCCTGCAAATAATTTAGTTCCGAAAGATTTGTACAAAACTAAAAAGTTAGGGCGAAGTTGGGGCTACTATTTAAAAAGATAAATTGATGTGTCAGCGGCTGTAAGTTATCTCACAGAGAAGATGCACACAAGACAAAATGTAGATTTTGCAATGATGATGGGTTCAAACCAAGGGGGAGAAAGAGTAAACATTTGAAGAATATTTCTTACAAACTTTTCTTTTATTTTCCTCTCACTCCAGGACTCCAACGACTGTTTGTTTCTATGCGCACAACTCCCCAAATGACATGGCATAAAACTGAATCTGTTAATGCTAATACAATGTCTCATCCTTTAGCTGGAGAAGCTTAAAAATACTTTGATCGTAGTTATCTGGATTTTTAAGTAGAACCACACAACGGTAGGCTTGACTTATGTACATATGGTTTCACACCTTATTCATGTTGAACGGTCATTATCACACCATATAATTTGCCCCTTGATATGTGTATAAGTGTGTTGTTTTTAGTTCTAACGTTAATCATACCAGGCCTACATAACCCAAGTCTTGTGGGAAACCCGTGTGTACTTATAGTCTCTTATAGATGAGCTACAAGTCTTGTAGGAAAACGACGTGTACTCTAGCACTTGAGATGGCTGAGACCGTCGATAAAGCCTATTTGGTGTTGGAGAGTGACTTGTAAGTCAACTTATTTTTTTTTCACTAAAGTAATTTAAATTTTTATTTCATTTTATAATGTACCCAATGTTTCAATTGCAGGTTCAACCTTTCTAGGTCGTCTGTGATGCAGATCACGAAGACCATCAGGAACAACTCTGGGAGAGACAGAGAGGTGGCTAGCCAGACCTCACTATCCACCAGAAGCAGTGGTAGTAAGTCTATCACTGCTCAGTCCGGGTTTGAGTTGTAGAGGCAGGCAACGAGGAAGAAGAAGAGAAGAGTGTATGCCTTAAAGCAAAGGAGATAGCATTTGAGGCCAAGCATTCCCATGCAGCTGTGGATGGCCCTAACTCGTTACAGGCTTAGCTGGAAGAGCTTTCCAGGCAGGTCATGATAATGATTGAAGAAAACCGACAACTGTGTGAAGACTGGTAGATGGTTGCATATAGTCTACCACAACTGATGGAGATTTTTTATCGTCGGGGCAAGCAACATATGATTGTTATCGAGGAGGATGAGGATCAGGAGCATGATGATGCTGATGAGGAAGATTGGAATTTTTTTGTTTGATGATGTTCCCCCAACAAAGATGCTGACTTTAAGTTTTTTTCAATTTTGTTTAAGTGAACTTGGAGTTTCTTGTGTTGTGAACTTTAAAGAGTTTGATCCACTTATATTTAATTTAATTCGATAATATTATATAAATATGTTGGAGATTTCTTATCATATTATGTTACTTGTGTTTGTTATGTGAAGATATGTGAAAATATGAACATTTTGCTTCTTTTGTTTTTCCTACATGTACGCGTCAGATTAACGTCAGAATATTCCAATGCTAAAACTTGCATTCAGCCAATCGGTACTTGTCGATGCTAAATTGACGCAGGAACGTCAAACCTGGGCGACGCTGATTATCATCAAACATGGCCGATGCTAATTAGCATCCACTTTATCTACGCTAATTTGTGTCGACTAGTTTCGAAGCTCCTAGGTCGTTATGTTAGCGTTGGCCGTATTTTCGAAGAAAACTTTTAGTGACGGATTTTGGCGATGCAAATTCGGATGCTATTAAATATCTGACACAAATGTCAACGCAAAAATCAATTAGCGACGCCCAATTTAATGTCAAATTTTTTTGACGATAATCTAGCTTAGTGTCAGAAAATTACCCTATTAGCGTCAGAAATGTCGCTAATCGGGCAATTTTTTGTAGTGAGTATATAATTTTATCCTCAGCAAACAACCAAAGAAAAACAAATGACAATATTTAATCATAATTTAGAATTTATCCTTCGTTTAGACAATGTATTAATGAAGACACCCAACATAAATTTTACAAATCAGCATATATCAACAATTTGATAGCTCTAAAACATGACTAAATTGCAGTACAAGTACATACACAACTTCTAAAATGGTCTTTTATCACCTTTTGGCAATATTTTTCTAAATAAAGTTTCTCTAATTTTTAATGAATAGCATAATATAGCTCACATAATGCGTTAATTCAAGGATTAGCTTCAACTAGCACACAATTTACATCACAAAAATTGATGAATTAGTTGTTTAATCCAATGTATTTATGAATAAACCTCACCTAATATTTCCTAAATAGCATGTCTCATCTTCTTTAGTCTTAAATCAAGCATCTTCTTTAATAAAAATAATGTACACATCATGTAGCAATGCAATTCATATATTTTTGTTAGTGTTTTTGAAAATACTGTGCCTATAACTTCATAAGGATAACATATTACCACATTATGCGGCCCTATATAAAGTTTCCTCAGCAAACAACCCATAGAGACAAATAGACAAGATTTAATCATAGATTTGATTTTCTCCTTCATATATATAATATGTTAATGAAAAAACACAACATAAATTTTTAAAGCTAGCATATATCACCAATCATCTTGTACCCCTAACTTTACTTCAATGATAAAATACCTCTTTACATGCTTTTCAAATTGAGAAGTAGCTTCTGCAGGATTCAAATTTAAGATATTGTCAGTATGTTGTTCGCAATCCATTGTCGTTGCAAATCTTCTTCTTCTTCAAAATTTATCCTCTTCAAAGTTCAAAATCCAATTTGTTATTCCATTTCTTGCATATCATTTTTTCGCATGGTCACACGGGGTAAATATTATGACCCTATGAGTAATAATTACTAGGGTCGTGTCCAGATCCAGGTCATACACAGACAAATTTTACGCCGGTGAATTTTCTTGTTTTATTTTATATGAAAGTAGGTTATGTCCACATGACATTATGTTAATAGCGTCTGAAAGTAGAAGAACATGAAAAAAAAGCGTAATATATCCCTTCTACACATAAATATTTTTTTTATTGAGTGTGTACCTGAATTCAATTCATTTATGATATATGTTCTCATCATCTCTTTCTTTTATCTATCGTACCTGAATTCATTTCACAACAAAAAATTTGGTCTCATACTCTCACTTAATGGCAACTTTGAAGCGTGGAGTATTTGGCCTTGGGAACTTTACAAACATATCCTGAAATTCTTATCTACTTATACGTCTAATATCTGGTATTTGTATACATACTTGTAACATTTTGGTGTCAAAATCCTCTACATGAAAATATCAATTTCACTTTAAGAAGTTAATAATAGCTCTAGTGTTGCAAAAGTAGGTAAATATTACAGGTTATTAAAGAGCACAAAGGCTCCATTTTATTACCATTAGAAAAAATTACAAAAGAAGGGGGTAAAGAACCCAACCTAACCCCTATACAACTCACTCAAATAAAAGAAAAAGGGTTCCTATATCCTAAAAAACAAAAAATGCAACTCACATCACACCCCGAAACAGCCAAAAAACCAAATCAAGAAAGGTCCTTAATGGCAAAAGCCAACAAATCATCAGAAAATATAAAGGGAACTTTAGCATTCGAAAGAGTATACCCAGCCTTTGCTGCCCAGTGAGCTATAGAATTGTCTTCTTTAAGAACATGCGCCAAAATAGCATTCATATTCTCTGTTAAAGCTTGAATTCTCTTCATCTGCAGCATAATACTCCAATGCACCTCTTTATTTCACCTGCAAAACTTTCAAAGGATCAGAGAATCCATTTCCATAATAAATATTACAGTTTAGATGTAGGATATGTAAATACAAATGAATTGTGTGATATGTATGTAAATGGACAAACAATTCTTCTGATATAACAAAACTTTAAACTATTTAATCACGTGATTTCACCACATAAATCTTCACTACTTCAAAACTTATGTAGTCTCACAGATTAAACCGGCTCATCTCACATCTTTATCTTAAGATTTTCTCTGCTCTCTTTTCTCTTTTTTCCTTCGATATTCTGCTAATGGCGACGTAAGCAGAAGTTTATTTAAAAAATAAAAAATAAAAACGCCATGTGTATCAAACTGGAGAAANACATCTTTATCTTAAGATTTTCTCTGCTCTCTTTTCTCTTTTTTCCTTCGATATTCTGCTAATGGCGACGTATGCAGAAGTTTATTTAAAAAATAAAAAAATAAAAACGCCATGTCTATCAAACTGGAGAATTAATTAAATTGGACGAAGATGACACATACATGATAAGAGAAGACTAAAGACATGGATAAAAAAGTTACACCAATGCAGTTCTTTTAATCTGGTGCCGTGCAGTTTTAAGTAACATATAAAGAGAGAAAGGCAAGGATGGCTATATATATATATNGAATTTGGTCATCATTGACATCATAATTATAATTCTCATCTTAAAACCTTTTAAGTCACTAAGCCGGCTCTTGAAACTTGATAGTAAAAGTGATTAGAATAGAGCACCAATTCAATTTGAGTTCTTCCTTGGCCGAACTCATTTGGATCATGAAAAGCATCATAAGTTATTCCTTAGTAGTTCGAATTCTATCCGAAGTTAAAGTTAGAGTATTTTTCATGGAGCAATTTTGATCTAATAATTTATGGGATTTAAGGTATTAATTTAATGAAACAAAACTTTTGTCTATGTAGTTCGGAGAACACATTTCCATCACTCGAAAAATATAGAAAACATCAATATTAGATATCAACCATTGATATTTACAAAACTAACTCATGTTTTTCAATTTTCTAAAATTCCCAATAGCACTTATAAGTGCTTGGTTTGGTAGTTTAAGAAATTTATGTAAGTTTTAACTTTATAAAT
Source organism: Phalaenopsis hybrid cultivar (assembly GCA_002079205.1). Classification (NCBI taxonomy): domain Eukaryota; kingdom Viridiplantae; phylum Streptophyta; class Magnoliopsida; order Asparagales; family Orchidaceae; genus Phalaenopsis; species Phalaenopsis hybrid cultivar. The sequence goes on along the minus strand of JXCR01141825.1, from coordinate 37,716 downwards.
ACAATATTTCGAGTGCTAGATTTTTATATAAATTAAAAGAGGTGCAATGCTTGCTGTAGAAGAGACTTTAAGGGGTTGATTTTTTTTTTTTTGGGTAGAAGTGATGATTAAAATACTATAATTTTTTTAAGAATAAAGGCTCTAATGCAAGACATCAATGATAAAAATGAAGATATGTACCACTAAGCCGAGAACTTATTTATAGGTGTGACTTTTAGTGCTTTTTCATAAATCAAATTGATGTTATAATAAAGTTTTAACAAAAAAGCAGCAGGATGTAGAAAGGCAGTCCAAGGAAATAAATCAAAGCCTTTCGTTCCTCCGACGGAGAGGCCCACTTTAAGGAGCCCAAATGGCGTAGAGAGATAATGGAGTTAGGGGGCGTATGGCCGAAGATTATATTAGAGTAAAAAACATAAAAATTTAACATAAACTAAGAGATTATTTTAAACATTACTTTTTCCATACAAAAAAAAAAAAGAATTTCCTGATATTTTATTTTTCTCAGTTCAATTGTGGATAAATATATTTTTATTTTAAATATTAATATTTGAATTAGAGGATTTTTTTTATACAAAATACAAAAATATATTTAGTATTAACTTATAGAATATTAAAGGAAAATACAATATAATAGCATTGAGTTTTTTTTTTTTTTTGGAAGATGAAGCTGGCCTCGCCTTACAACCTACGAGCATCATCACAACTCCCGACTTTAACCCCTGCGGCTTATGTGCATCATTATTGCTCACCACTGGGGCTTACGTGGATCATAGCTCATGTAGCTTCTAACTCTAGCCTTTGTCGCTTATGGACCACAACGTCTAATGTGACCACTTATGGCCTAGGTGATTTATAGCTCGTGTAGCTTCCAACCTCTGACGCTACAACCTTTGGACGTTATCACAGCTGACTATTATGGCCAACACGACCAACTATGGCCTATGCGACCCACAACTTATAAAACTCCCAACTCTAGCGTTTGTGGCTTGCCGATGTTATCAGATCTCGCCACTCGGTTTACGTGACCAATTATGGCTTACATAGCTCACATCTCATGCAGCCTTTTACTACAATATTTGTGACCAACTTATGCTCTCAAAGACAACATTCGAGGTCCTCATGATCAACTACTATCATAGCTTTCACTATATTTTATATGAGAAGCTAACACCACAATCAAAGTTTACAATATTTTGGTAAACTACTATCTTCATATCAATCTACTACAACCCTTGCAGTCTAATATTACTTAGAGTTGTAATCATTACAAACATACTATGATTATTATGAATAAAATACTATTGTAAATTTACAATAAACAATTATTTCATACTCCAGGAGAAGAATGAATCTATATACTCATCATCTTATTATATAATTTAAACTTCATTAGGCATAGTAGTTTTTCCTGCTTTTCAAGATTTTAGATATAGAAACTAAAGTGTGTGATCCTACTAACTTCTGTATAGTTACCCGTGTGATGAGAATTTCTGCAGCGCTAAAAGTATAATCCATTATTGTCTGTGTGTGTGTGTGTGTCAAAAACTTAAAATTTAGCTATGGTATATGGAAATACATAGAAATTGAGTGGAATATATGTAAATACTACTTAATTTTATTGCACATATTCTAATTTTCATGTACTATCGATTATATTTCAATACAATTTAACCATTAAGAAAATATTTTAGTTGTACAATATTCATAAATATACACTACTTCAATTTTTGTATTCTTCCTTATTTTTGAAAATTAACTATATAATATTAATATATAAAATTCGTCACATAAAATGATGTAAATGCCACGATAAATCAACACTCCATCCAAAACCTTTCAGAAACTAGTTTTTATCTTGATAAGGCAAGGCATCGCCAATGTATGAAAGACAAATGCTCCACGCCCAAACTGTCCACGGCGCTCTCGTCGCCGGATACGGTCACCGCAAGTTAAATTGCTACGCAAGTACAGCCAAAAGCCAGAACAAAACCGAAGCCGAGATCTCATTAACCAGCCAGAAAACAAAACAGCACGATCCACCGTCGAAACCATCACGACATTTATTACACACACATCAAGACCGACTAACACCACACCGTACAAACTCTCATCTCGTCACCCATCTGTCCACAAACGGTGACCACACCAAAACCCAATCTTATTGATCGCGTGAAACCCTAATCCAACTCCAGCTTCTCCTTCCGGCCAGCGACGGCGGGCCTAAGCAGCCGAGGACCATTAGAAACTCCGTCGTCATCAGAAGAACAGGAATCAACGGTCGCATATAGCTTATATGGTGAGGTATCTGTTGCGAGCCACTGCTCANACTTTTTTTTTCTCTTTGTTTAAATTTGATATCTACAGCTTCATGTAGTCTGCAACTGCATGCAAAATTACTAGATTGACTGTGACATATAAAGAGAGAATGAATTATGGATTAAAGTTTTTTAATTATTATTTATTCGCAAAATAACTAGGTATCTAATTTTTAAAAAAAATCACTTATAATTTTTTACAAGATTTTTTTTAAAATTTTTCTAAGTGATCAAAATTTCAATTTTATCGAATTTCAAATAGCGTACAAGATGGATCCGATAAGAAAAAAATTGATAACTAACTTTTATGTACTTGCCACTAGAATTCATAGCACTTGTAATATTTAGAGCTTCATTATGGTAACTTTATATTCCTCAACAGTAAAGTTTTAACGACTAAGTTTCAAGCACGAGATTTATGTGTGAAAATATCTGGCTACCGGACAACCATCTCATCTGCTTAATGACGCTACAATTGCAACAACTTTATAAATTCAAAAGGCAAGAAAAAATCAAATTTTCTGACTAGGTTTTGATTTAAAATTATTAAAAAAAAATTTATCTCAAATAAACTACAAGGCATCGAAGGAAATCAAAGCATTAGTTGTTACATATGTAAATGCCTCGATAAATTATAGAATTTCATGCTAAAAAAATTAGATGAAGATGAAACATGAAATAAGAGTATAGAAAAGCAGAAGAAGAAAGAAGAAAGCAAGCTAAGTAGAGAAATTTTTATGATAATGTAAGTGATGATAAAATAATCATCTGGTTTTCTTTTGTGTGTATGTGTGTGGCAACCCGACTTGATGGGCGGCCGTGAAATTGGCCTAAAACAGCTAGTATTTTGATAGTGATTAATGCAACACACATTCATTCATCTCAACAAATACATAAATTAATCATTATTAAAAAATTAGAAGATCTAACAAATGTGCATGACTCATTTTATATGTTTGTTTATGAATGCAAATATTTATTTTCAACAACTTATTAGTTAGAGGCTTCTATTAGAAACCTTTTGTACTTTTTAGTTTCCAATTTCTGCCATTGAGAATTGGGAAAATTATTATGTGCAGCTGAACGGTCGTCTAAATGATGGCTCAGATGCGACCACGCCACCAAGAATTGCATGACGGATCATCCGAACGTGCATTTCTAGCAACTAATAATTTCTTCGTATTGAGATAATATAGTAAATTAAAATAAGATGTTCTAATTGATTGTATTTATTCAATCTCATTTCAAAGCTAGATATAAAACGTAAAGCATTTATTATTCATTTTGTGTAATTAATTTGAATTTGACATCCGACAAGTTTTTTACTTCGTGCCTAAATTATACCAAGCATCATATGACTTCAATATCTGTGCATATTTCTTTTTAAGAACAACTTGTTGACAAGCAATAATTTGTTTGAGAGTAATGCAAATGAATTTTGTATGAGAAATTTATTAGGGCTTCTTTTGGGATCACTTCTACTTTTTGGTTTTAGTTTATGTCTTGACATTTATTTAAAAATGTGTTCATTCAGTACATTTTTTATATATTTTTATTTTATTTTTTAGCTTAAGAAATTTATTTATTTTCAAAATCATTCAAAATATATAAAAATTACTTTCATTATTTTTAAAAATAATTAAATATATTATGAAATGTCAAATATATTTTATTTTAAGTAAGAATAAAAATNATGAAAGCAAGAACCGCAAGCAATTGCGTGAGGAAGCAATAACAGGAATTTGGTGCTCCTTGGGGTGATCAACTACAAGAAGGAATTCTTGGTGTTCTTGGAACTTGGCAATAAGGATTCTTGACGGAGCAAGATTTATAATAATTTGTAATCCTATTCTTGCTGGAAAGATTTGGATAACTTTATTAAATATCTTTCTTATCTAACACAATTCGTAGGAGTTCCTTCGAACAATTCTTGTAGGTGTTTTGCGGAGCGGATTTCACAACATATATATATCTTATTCTCTTAGAATTATAAGTTTTGTTTTTCTCTTTGTTTAAATTTGATATCTACAGCTTCATGTAGTCTGCAACTGCATGCAAAATTACTGGACTGTCTGTGACATATAAAGAGAGAATTAATCATGGATTAAAGTTTTTTAATTATTATTTATTCGTAAAATAACTAGGTCTCTAATTTTTTTAAAAAATCACTTATAATTGTTTGCAGGATTTTTTTTTAATTTTCTGAGCGATCAAAATTTCAATTTTATCGAATTTAAAATAGCGTACAAGATGGATCTGATCAGAATAAAATCTATAGATACTTAATCCCTATGCATTTTAAAAATTAATACGGCTCACATAATTAATATCTGATTGTTAAAACCGTTAACAATGTTGATTTGCTATCATCAGGATGAGCAAAAAAAAAAAATTTGATACCTAACTTTTATGTACTTGCCACTAGAATTCATAGCACTTGTAATATTTAGAGCTTCATTATGGTAACTTCATATTCCTCAACAGTAAAGTTTTAATGACTAAAGTTTCGAGCATGAGATTTTTCGGTGCAGGTGAAAATATCTGGCTACCGGACAACCATCTCATCTGCTTAATGACGCTACAATTGCAACAACTTTATAAATTCAAAAGGCAAGAAAAAATCAAATTTACTAAACTATGTTTTGATTTAAAATTATTAAAACTTTTTTATCTCAAATAAACTACAAGTCATTGAAGGAAATCAAAGCATTAGTTGGTACATATGTAAATGCTCGATAAATTCTAGAATTTCATGCCAAAAAAATTAGATGACGAAGATGAAGCATAAAAGAAGGGTATAAAAAAGTAGAAGAAGAAAGAAGAAAGCAAGCTAAGTAGAGAAATTTTTATGACAATGTAAGTGATGATAAAATTGTCATCTGGTTTTCTTTTGTGTGTATGTGTGTGGCAACCCGACTTGATGGGCGGCCGTGAAATTGGTCTAAAAGAACCAGTATTCAGATAGTGATTAATGCAACTCAAGTTCGTTCGTCTCAACAAATACATAAATCTAACATCATAAAAAAATTTGAAGTTCTAACAAATGTGTATGACTCATTTTATATGTATGTTTATGAATACAAATATTTATTTTTCAACAACTTATTAGTTAGAGGCTTCTATTAGAAACCTTTTGTACATTTTAGTTTCCAATTTCTGCCATTGAGAATTGGGAAAATTATTATGTGCAGCTGAACAGTTGTCTAAATGATGGCTCAGATGCGACCACGCCACCAAGACGGATCATCCGAACGTGCATTTCCAGCAACTAATAATTTCTTCGTATTGAGATAATATAGTAAATTAAAATAAGATGTTCTAATTGATTGTATTTATTCAATCTCATTTCAAAGCTAGATATAAAACGTAAAGCATTTATTATTCATTTTGTGTAATTAATTTGAATTTGACATCCGACAAGTTTTTTACTTCGTGCCCAAATTATACCAAGCATTACATGACTTCAATATCTGTGCATATTTCTTTTTAAGAACACTTGTTGACAAGCAATGATTTGTTTGAGAGTAATGCAAATGAATTTTGTATGAGAAATTTATTAGGGCTTCTTTTGGGATCACTTTTACTTTTTGGTTTTAGTTTATGTCTTGACATTTATTTAAAAATATGTTCATTCAGTACATTTTTTATATATTTTTATTTTTTTTTTGTTTAAGAAATTTATTTATTTTCAAAATCATTCAAAATATATAAAAATTACTTTGACTATTTTTAAAAATAATGAAGTATATTATGACATGTCAAATATATTTTATTTTAAGTAAGAATAAAAATAACATAAAAAACAAATCCAAAATTAAAAGTGCTCCCAAAAAAACACTTAAGGGGTCATTTAAGACCCCATTTATTTTTTGTTTCAATTTTATTTTTATTTTTTATTTTATTTTGTTTCTATTTTTAATTTGAAACATGATTATTTTTATTAACAACACTTAAAATGAAAAAAAAAAAATATTTTTAATATTTTAAAAATATTTTTTTATTTATTTAAAGAAATAAAAAATAAAAATATATTCAAAATAAATTAAACAAACATGTTTTTAAAAAGAAATACATAACAAAAACTTAAATTGTAATTGATCCCAAATAAATCCTTAATTTTAAGTTCATCATGACTGTAATATCAATTTTTTTTAATAATCATATTGAAATAAATTTTGTCACCTAATTTATCTTAATTGAACTTAAACAAATTTCTTAGCTCGCTACTTATAATTCTTCCAGGAGTAAAGTTTTTTTCATATGACTGACTGCACTTTTATCTCAGACTCCATTAATAGTTGGGCATCAACAGATGGTCGACATGTGTTTATTGGCTTTCTTAACTCATTTGCTCTTAACTTATTCATCCTCTGTGTTNAAGCTTTCTTAACTCATTTGCTCTTAACTTATTCATCCTCTATGTTAAAAATAAAATATTAATTATTTAGTTTTAGAATGATAGATTTAGCTAAAATCCTGAAACACCAAAAAAAAATCTCATTTATCGGAAAATATTATTAAAAAATAATCAAAAAAATTTAAGCACTAATTCTCTTAAGTTCGGCAGCAGCCAAATTTGAACAATCTGCAAGACTGTATAGAGTCCTTTTCTATAGTACAGTTGAAGCCGAATTAGCTCACGCTTCACACAAAGCTAGCCAGTTAAGGTTATAAACTTAAAAGGCTTCAGCGTTAAACAGGACGACGTTGGGATTTGATGTTGACATCTTAACCCACGCCACTAATCATTAATCTGAGTCGTGACTAGTTTATCTTTGGCTTAATTACTATTTTTTAATTGCGTCTTAATATGGAGTACGTACACTGGCAGTTAAATGTCTCGTCTGACAAAAGGAGTGCCAATCAATTAAGTTAATAAAATAATTAACAAAATTGTGAATTTGGTCATCATTGACATCATAATTATAATTTTCATCTTAAAACCTTTTAAGTCACTAAGCCGGCTCTTAAAACTTGATAGAAAAGTGATTAGAGTAGAGCACCAATTCAATTTGAATTCTTCCTTGGCCGAACTCATTTGGATCATGAAAAGCATCATAAGTTATTCCTTAGTAGTTTGAATTCTCTCCAAAGTTAAAGTTAGAGTATTTTTCATGGATCAATTTTGATCTAATAATTTATGGGATTTAAGGCATTAATTTAATGAAACAAAACTTTTGTCTATGTAGTTTGGAGAACCCGTTTCTATCACTCGAAAAATATAGAAAACATGAATATTAAATATCAGGTACATGCATAGTACTCGAAGCATTGATATTTATAGAACTAACTCATGTTTTTCAATTTTCTAAAATTCCCAGTAGCACTCATAAGTGCTTGGTTTGGTAGTTTTAAGAAATTTACGTAAGTTTTAATCTTATAAATAACAATATTTTGAGTGCTACTTTTTTATATAAATTAAAAAAGGTGCAATGCTTATTATAGAAAGATACTTTAAGGGGTTTTTTTTTTTTTTTTTGGGTAGAAGTGATGATTAAAATACTATAATTTTTTTTAAGAATAAAGGCTCTAATGCAAGACATCAATGATAAAAATGAAGATATGTAGCACTAAGCCGAGAACTAATTCATAGGTGTCTTTTAGTGCTTTTTCATAAATCAAATTGATGTTATAATAAAGTTTTAACAACAAAGCAGCGGGATGTAGAAAGGCAGTCCAAGGAAATAAATCAAAGCCTTTCGTTCCTCAGAGGGAAAGGCCCACTTTAAGGAGCCCAAATGGTATAGAGAGATAATGGAGTTAGGGGGCGTATGGCCAAAGATTATATAAGAGTAAATTGCATAAAAATTTAACAAAAACTAAGAGATTATATTAAACATTACTTTTTCCACACAAAAAAAAAAATTGAATTTCTTGATATTTTATTTTTCTCAGTTCAATTGTGGATAAATATATTTTTATTTTAAATATTAATCAATGAATTAGAAGATTTTTTATACAAAATACACAAATATATTTAGTATAACTTATAGAATATTAAATGAAAATACAATATAATAGCATGAGTTTTTTTTTTTTTTTTTTTTTTTTTTTTTTTTTTTTNATGGATTTTTTTTTTTTTTTTTTTTTTTTTTTTTTTTTTGGAAGATGAAACTGACCTCGCCTTACAACCTACGAGCATCATCACAACTCCCGACTTTGACCCCTGCGGCTTATGTTCATCATTATTACTCACCACTGGGGCTTACGTAGATCATAGCTCATGTAGCTTCTAACTCCGGCATTTGCCGTCTATGGACCACAATGTCTTATGTGACCACTTATGGCCTAGGTGATTTATAGCTCGTGTAGCTTCCGACTTCTGACGCTACAACCTTTGGACGTTATCACAGCTGGCTATTATGGCCAACACGACCAAATATGGCATATGCGACCCATAACTTATAAAACTCCCAACTCCAGCCTTTGTGGCTTGCCAACGTTATCAAATCTCGCCACTCGGTCTGCGTGTCCAATTATGGCTTACATAGCTCACATCTCATGCAGCCTTTTACTACAATATTTGTGGCCAACTTATGCTCTCAAAGATACCATTCGAGGTCCACATGATCAACTACTATCATGACTTTCACTATATTCTATATGAGAAGCTGACAACACAACCAAATTTTACAACATTTTGGTAGACTACTATATGGCTGTAGTCTAATATTACTTAGAGTTGTAATCATTATGCTGTGTGTGTGTGTGTGTGTGTGTGTGGAAATACATAGAAATTGAGTGGAATATATGTAAATACTACTTAATTTTATTGCACATATTCTAATTTTCATCTTAAAATTTAGCTATGGTATATGGAAATACATAGAAATTGAGTGGAATATATGTAAATACTACTTAATTTTATGGCACATATTCTAATTTTCATGTACTATCTATTATATTTCAATACAATTTAACTATTAAGAAAATATTTTAGTTGTACAATATTCATAAATATACACTACAATTTTTGTATTCTTCCTTATTTTTAAAAATTAACTATATAATATTAATATATAAAATTCGTCACATAAAATGATGTAAATGCCACGAGAAATCAACACTCTCCATCCAAAACCTTTCAGAACTCAGAACTAGACAGGTTTTTATCTTGATAAGGCAAGGCATCGCCAATGTATGAAAGACAAATGCTCTCACGCCCAAACTGTCCACGGCGCTCTCGTCGCCGGATACGGTCACCGCAATTTAAATTGCTACGCTAGTACAGCCAAAAGCCAGAACAAAACCGAAGCCGAGATCTCATTAACCAGCCAGAAAACAAAACAGCACGATCCACCGTCGAAACCATCACGACATTTATTACACACACATCAAGACCGACTAACACCACACCGTACAAACTCTCATCTCGTCACCCATCTGTCCACAAACGGTGACCACACCAAAACCCAATCTTATTGATCGCGTGAAACCCTAATCCAACTCCAGCTTCTCCTTCCGGCCAGCGACGGCGGGCCTAAGCAGCCGAGGACCATTAGAAACTCCGTCGTCATCAGAAGAACAGGAATCAACGGTCGCATATAGCTTATATGGTGAGGTATCTGTTGCGAGCCACTGCTCAATGGTGAACTGACGCTGGAAGCATCCGAGATGAGGTCCTGTAGTGGTGACCTCGACGTAGTTACAGTACCATCCATGATGCTCACCAGATCCATCCGATGTGAGATTCAGCCAGCACAGTGGGCCGGAGAGGCATGGAGCTCGGCCAGAGAAGATGTCGAGGTTTCCCCTCTCGAAATAGTTGTAACCTTCGCCCATCAGGCCTCCCCAATCTTCTAGATCCGTTATCTCCACGCCCCAGCCGTCTGATGCAGCGAGCGTCAGGCTTATCTTTGAGTCCGTCCCACCTTTCCAGATGCTTCCCGTTCTGATGTAGATTGTGTAAACGCAGGTGTCGTCATCGTGAGCTCTTGCCTGCGGAATCATAAGAAGAAAAAGATCAACGGAGAGTGATTGAAAGCACTATTCAGGGGAAAAAGGAAGGAGAAGCGTACTTTGGTGGAACGGAGGCTGGAAGCAATGGCTGCGGTAGCCGCGAAGAAGAAGATGAGGAGAAGGGAGAGCGTCTTAGTGGTGCCGGAGGCCATGGTCAATGCTGGGATTTTGTTGAGGGTTGTTTTATTGATGAAGAGATTTGAAATTTATAAATGATGTGCAGGTCAGGGGCTGGTTTAGATTATAAATGTAAGATGTGATCTATGATTGCTGTCGGCAAGTAAATTTGTAGCCATTGGTGTATATTTTTTTGTCAAAGGTTGAGTTCTTTTAGCGGGTTATAAATTATTGATTATTTTAAAATAATATTAATACCTTTTCTTTAATTTAAAAGAAAGATACCTTCACAACATCTAATTTTTATATATTTATATAACTAACACTTAAAATTTAACTTTTATAGCTGTATACACAAGAAATACCAGCACAATTAGTGTCAGTAAACACTGCAATGGGTTCCGTCAGCGGGCCATGACTGCAGCATCGACTGCTCAAAGTGCGTACAGGAGCACCTGACTGCAGTTGACCGACTAACTTGTGGCGAGCGAGATCGCCACATGACCAAGCAACTCAACCGACTTAGAAAGCCATAGTCTCCACTCTGTGGGTCGCCTCAATCAGTCAAGTTGAGACAAATTTGTACAACCAATTACCGTCAAGTTAAAAACTCAAATTATAATACAGATATGGTATAAATTCTGTATAATTTATTATAGCATTAATCGTATTAAGAACGGTTTCCAAAACTTTTTCCTCCTTATAATTCTATAAAATACATTTTTATAAATATGAGACAAAAATAGTAATAAAATGGAACGAGCTTGCTCTCCCTTTGTATTCTCTTTACAATAAATTCTTGACCCGTTCTACACTCTTCTCTTTTTCGCTCGACTCAAACTCTCGTGGCGTGTTCATAAAAGACAATTTGGGATCCAACACCTGAAAGGTTGCGGTAAGCGTGGACACACCCCAACTAAGAAGAGGAGTTAACTATGACTTAGAAAATTACCAAAGGGAGAAAACACACATGGAACCAATAAAGACGCTACGCAACCAGACGATATTCGTAGGTCTAGGGCTTACAAGCCCAAATGACACTCATGATGGAGCATTTAGAGATTCTCTGAGCGGCAATCTCCCAATGGAATGATCAACCGCCGAATTTGGAGGCGAAAGCTTAAGGCATCTATCGTCAAAGGTCTCGTTCGACGAACCACCTACTCTGAACAACCAGGTTAGCAATCAGCAGGTAGATGGACAATGTAAGTCCCAACACACCAACACCGACACACCGTGTATGCGCCAACGATCATGCGATGGGAAGAACAAATGTGAGTGCTTGTCCGACCACTCACATGATGGGCTTTTACTCGCTAAATCAAAAAAGCGATGCCACCACCTAAGCTAAGGATCCCTCTCCTGGATTCCTACAAAGGGAGGCACGACCTGATCAACCACATAGCGTTGTTCGAGTCGTCAATCCGTCTGCTCTAAATAGACAAGCCCATAATGTACCACCTCTTCTTAACCACCCGGAATGAATAGACCCTTCGATGATTTAATGGTCTGTCGACCGCTACCATTCCAAATTACTATCAATTTAAATGACTCTTCATTTCACACTTCTCAAACGTACAGAAATTTAGGAAAGACTCTAATACATTGCTCGACATCAAACAGGAAGAGGGCTAGAACCTACGAACCTACATCACCCGCTTCCAGAATGAGATGCTAAAGTTTGAAATAAGAAGCCTGAAATAGTCGGAACAGCTTTGAAACGAGGAGTCCAAGGCCTATGATTCAAGTATGACTTAAATCTGTTTAAATCTAATACTTTTGTAGAAGAATTGGAGAAGGCAAACGAGCACATACTCGCTGATGAAGACTTCAAAGTGCCCCAAGGATAAGTCAGAATCGTCCGACCACCCATTAAAGAAGAGGAAAGAACGAGTTGAGCCGCGAAGGTCGAAGGACAATCAATCCTCCAACGATCACCAAAACAACAAATCTTTGTCCCGAATTCATCGAAAAAATAATTGAAAGCAACGCTCAGATAAATAGTCGATTCAATATTATGAGCGACCACATGTTTACAGAAAAAGAAAGGTCTGACACCTCTCAACTTGTCGATGACCAAATTAGTCCAAGTCATCCAAAATAAGGACTACTTCAACTCGGCCACGCTATTGAATGCAGCTTTGACCTTACTGGATACATAGCAGTACTGCCAGTACCACCATAACCGCGATCATGACATACATGAGTGTCGATACCTTAAAAACTTGATTGAAAAACTCATCCGCGCCAGAAAGCTCAAAGTGTTTGTTATAGTCAGCACACACACACAGTGATAGGAAAAGGCTCCCGCAGAAGATCTCTCCAACTGTTATGTCAGCGCAAACAAGGTCCACGTAACAGGGATAATACCTGCCACCTTCAGGGGGGACCCCGACCATCCCGTTCAAAGAGATAGCGTTTGGGAGAGGTTTGCGACATCATTCCGTACACACTTAAGCATTTATCAATTGTTTTTACACATGCACATATCCCACCGAAGGGAAACCCCTACAATGGGGCAATCATCATCACATCGTTGATCAACTACTACCAGGGGGTAGCATTCTCATTGATACAAGAAGTTTCATGAATATCCTATCAAAACAGTTTTAAATAATATCAACCTCAAGGCCGACCAGTTGACATTACCTGTCAGTTCTTTTTTTATATTCTTCAGGGAAAGAAAGGAGGCGCTGAGCCTTGTCACCCTTGTCATCTCTTGTGAAGAAGCAGAGAAGCAGTAAAATAACACGCATGATTTCCCATTGGTAGAGTCTTCGTCGACCTACAATGCTATCTTCATTTGACCACTTTTGAACAGCTACCGAGCCGTGAGATCTACTTACCATGTGGTAGTAAAGTTCTCAGGCGGCAATGGAATAATTACAGTCCTAAAAAAATTGGAGAAGTTTAGAAGTTGCTCTTTGTGACTGGTTTCGAGGGTCAAACATGAATTGTTTGACATCCGTATCCAGAGGGAGTGGGGTCTCGATACCAGTAAGGTCATCCTCTAGATACCCATGTCAAACAAAGAACCTGTTAGCTTTTTCTGAATCAGTGAACACTTTGACGCATGATTCAAGAGCTAGCTGATATAGACACTTCAAGTGCACTGGGAATTTTTCATGTGGACCACAATAGAAATGTCTGACTTTTCAATTGATGTAACATACCACCGGCTGAACCTTAGCCCCAATTCTCAACAGGTCCAACAGAAGATTAGGTCGACCGCCAGAAATTTGGTTGAACTGATAGTGACAGAGGTGCAGAAGCCGTTGGACATTGGCTACATCCGTGAAGTTCAGTACCTGACGCGGCTCTCGAACGTTGTCATGATCAAGAAAGCCAATGACAAATGGTGGATGTGCATCGATTTCACCAACCTCAAAGAATGGAAAATAAAAACGTGTAAAGTGAAAAGAAGTAGTACCTTCTCTTATTTATAAGACATACACATAAAACGAAGCATTATATAATGATAGATGACACACCAAACCTCATTTCAAAATTTATTTAAATTGTATTTTTACTTCAAATAACATTATTACATACCTTGAATGAAGTTTTCAATATAAGTGTGTTCCAAGACCTCATAGAGTCCATGACACCCTTAACTTCTGGAGAACCAACTTTGCTCTTAACGTAATCTGATCAACCTTCTTAGCTTTTTGATTGAACCTCACTAGATCTGACATCTCACGGAGTGCGTCCAGCTCTTGCAACATCTTCATTAGGCCACCTCGAAGAGCGACAGGCTCAGTCCACAAAGTTGCTACTTAGCATCCAGGCGAATTGATAGCTCCCGCACAAGATCCACAACTGAACCCTCGATAACTCCCTTAAGAGGGCCAACCAATGCCCTGACGGTTCGGTCTCGCTTGCTCGCTGCTTCTTGATGTCGAGGGGGAGGGGGGGTTGTTCCCCCTGCTAGTATCCTTATTTGGAGATCTATCGTGAGCAAGGGGTCGGTCAGCTGATAAACCGTTTAGGCTGACAGTGGTAGAAGCCCAACATCTACGACCTACAAACCGATCACTGCAGCAGGAGAGGACTTTGAGATATCTTTCAATGTCCTGCCATCCTGGAAATCCTTTGACCTGACCAATTCGTCTATGAGTTTATCTATGAAGAGAGAGACTTAACGACCCTCTCCCATTTTGTGTCGAGGTACCCCCGCTTTCCCGTAGCAGCAACTGAAGAAGGATCATGAAAACCACTCATTCCAACTCCTTTTTGCTTGCCTCGACCAAAATAATCGGTTGGCCTATGGTGCTTGAGCCCAAACCAATATCCAAAGCCTTTTTGCTAGGCCTTGTCAATAATTGGCTTTCAATGTTAGTCTCAACCCTTTTCCGTTTTTCCTTCATCAACATTTTCCTTTTTTGAGGAATATGAGATCTGCAACCTTGTCTTCGCCATCCTCTGAGGGTCTACAACGATCTTATTTGAACTGTTAGCCAAAATGATCTTCAATTATAAAAAGAAAAACTATCGACAAATGATATAAGACTCAATTCATATACCCATTTATAAAGCACATGGTCACAGAATCCCAATGGGAAGTTAAATGTTCAATTAATTCATGAATTTAATGCTAACAATAATTTAATAAACTTCCTTGTCTTTATTGTAGCTATCGTTATTAAGGAGCAGGAAAACTCGGGGAACTAATATGTATATACCAGAAATACTAGCACGAATCTCAAAACTATATACATTCCAAATAACGGTCCAACAATCAAAGCATCCGACCAATCAAAAAATGATTACAAGATTAGGATAAGCTAACACACTATGACAATGGGTTCGACAAGTGGATCATTACTATAGTCCCGACTGATCAAAGTGTGTAGAGACCGTAGTTGGATGACTCACCCGTGGCAAGCAAGATCGTAATACCAACGAGCATCTTGACCGACCGACACACACTTTGAAAGACATGATCTCCACTCGGTCGGTCACCTTAATCAGCCCAATTCAGACAAGTCAGTCTAGCAAATTATTTTCATGTTAAAAATTCAAATTCTAATACAAATATTGTATATAATCCGTATAATTTATTAGAGTATTAATCATATTAAGAATGAGTTTCGTAGTTGTTCTCTCATTTTTATAATTTTAAAAAAATACGCTCCTGTAAATAAGAGATAAAAATAAAAATAAAAAGGGACAGACTTTCTCTCTTACGGATTCACTCTGCAACAAAATCTTGACCTCTCTACTCTTTTTTTCTGCTTCACTCGGCTCTAACTCTCGAGGCGTGTTCACAAAAGAAAATTTGAGTTCTAACAATAGTTAAATTTAAGTGTTAGATAAGTAGATTCATAGGAATAAGTACGACAGGGGGCGTCTAGACTGACATCGGATGGACAGAGATGAAAGCCCAATGTTGAGTATGTAGTTGAAAAATTACCGTTGTTCTCTCTCTTCTTAACCTTGTTGACTCCATAGTTTGCCTTATTAGAGTGAGCACCCATGTGGCTTTGGTAGTCAAGCATAGAAGGAGGGCAAGATGACAATACGAACATTATCTTATTAAGATAGTGTATACAATAACTGTGCAAGCACAAAACTCGAGGAGGTCCGACGGTGCAAATAGGACAATACATGCTAAAGGATGGCCCACCGATAGAAGGCTTGGAAGTCTAATTGTTATATCAAAAGCATCAAGACCAAGGTTAACCAAGAAAACCGAGCTGTTAGAATCTGAGTTGTTCAACCAGAAGCAAAATATAGGAGAATTCAAGCCATTCTCCAAGATGAAACCTACCCAAGGGGGAAGCTAATGCCTTTGGTGCCATAATTCTGTTGGTGGTATCCAATTATCTCCCTGAACATTATCAACAATCAGTGAAATGACTCTCAGCCATTCTTCAAACCTCTCTGTTTATAGGAAACTACTTATCGGATTATGATGATTTACCATATGTTTGATAGCTTAGCTCTGCTCTGCTAACAAGAGCTTCTTATCAAGTATCGAGCATTGGTTAAACTTGACCACCCGATCGACACAACTTAGTTGGCTGAGTTAATCTTGTCGACCATTTGCCATATAAAAGTTTAGGCTACCAACAGGATCCAACCTAGATGACCGACAATATTTACTTGATCAAGCCGACTAGTGGGCCTCTTTAGCTTAGTCGACAGATGATGCCTATAATGAACTTGATAGTCTAGTATGTCGAGCCTTAGAGCAATCAGACTCTAGGCCTACATATGTAAATCCTTATAGTACCTTGTACATTCCCCACTAATGTAAGTGCATAAATATAACTTGACATATTGTACCTCATTTCTTTTATAAAATGGGATCATTTTATGAATAAAAGGGTCACACACCCCTCTCAAATCATTGTTCATTATTGTGCATATCTCTCTCTCTCCCTCTCTCTCTCTCTCATATCTTACACTATGTTCTTTAGGTGTGATTCATGGACAAATTTAGATTCAAAAGATAGAGAATCACATAATGCGGTTAAAGAGGGTTTAGACATACGTAACATTAGAAATAGTCAAATGGAGATTCCAATAACACGTATAACACTAATTTTTTTATGAATTTATACTTCAAATATAATTGAAACGTGTAGAAACATTGCTCTTTATTATTTTAGAAATGATATTTCACCACTATAATCGAACCAATCAAGTTAATTCTCTGAATGAATCATTTGATTCAAATCACTCCTTAATTAAAAGGTTAGATGAGATTCAATTTTTTAAGCTCGACATGTAAACGAGCCGAACACGAACAACAGTTTGTTCGCACGTGTTCGGCTCGAAATGGCTCGAAAAAAATNGGGGGGGGGGGGGGGGTTGTTCCCCCTGCTAGTACCCTTATTTGGAGATCTATCGTGAGCAAGGGGTCAACCAACTGATAAACCGTTTAGGCTGACAGTGGTAGAAGCCCAACATCTACGACCTACAAACCGATCATTGCAGCAGGAGAGGAATTTGAGATATCTTTCAATGTCCTGCCATCCTGGAAATCTTTGACCTGACCAATTCGTCTATGAGTCTATCTATTAAGAGAGAGACTTAACGACCCTCTCCCATTTTGTGTCGAGGTACCCCCGCTTTCCCGTAACAGCAACTGAAGAAGGATCATGAAAACCACTCATTCCAACTCCTTTTCGCTTGCCTCGACCAAAATAATCGGTTGGCCCTTGGTGCTTGAGCCCATACCAATCTCCAAAGCCTTTTTGCTAGGCCTTGTCAACAATTGGCCTTCAATGTTAGTCTCAACCCTTTTCCGTTTTTCCTTCATCAACATTTTCCTTTTTTGAGGAATATGAGATCTGCAACCTTGTCTTCGCCATCCTCTGAGGGTCTACAACGATCTTATTTGAACTGTTAGCCAAAATGATCTTCAATTATAAAAAGAAAAACTATCGACAAATGATATAAGACTCAATTCATATACCAATTTATAAAGCACATGGTCAAAGAATCCCAATGGAAAGTTAAATGTTCAATTAATTTATGAATTTAATGCTAACAATTATTTAATAAACTTCGCTGTCTTTATTGTAGCTATCGCTATTAAGGAGCAGGAAAACTCGGGGAACTAATATGTATATACTAGAAATACCAGCATGAATCTCAAAACTATATACATTCCAAATAACGGTCGAACAATCAAAGCATCCGACCAATCAACAAATGATTGCAAGATTAGGATAAGCTAACACACTATGACAATGGGTTCGACAAGTGGATCATTACTATAGTCCCGACTGATCAAAGTGTGTAGAGACCGTAGTTGGATGACTCACCCGTGGCAAGCAAGATCGTAATACCAACGAGCATCTTGACCGACCGACACGCACTTTGAAAGACATAATCTCCACTCGGTCTGTCACCTTAATCAGCCCAATTCAGACAAGTCAGTCTACCTAATTATTTTCATGTTAAAAATTAAAATTCTAATACAAATATTGTATATAATCTGTATAATTTATTAGAGAATTAATCATATTAAGAATGAGTTTCATAGTCGTTCCCTCATTTTTATAATTGTTAAAAGATATGCTCCTGTAAATAAGAGATAAAAATAAAAATAAAAAGGGATAGACTCTCTCTCTTACGGATTCACTCTACAATAAATTCTTGACCTCTCCATTCTTTTTTTTCTGCTTCACCAGGCTCTATCTCTCGAGGCGTGTTCACAAAAGAAAATCTGAGATATAACAATAGTTAAATTTAAGTGTTAGATAAGTAGATTCATAGGAATAAGTACGACAGGGGGTGTCTAGACATGGGATGGGCAAAGGAGATGAAAGCCCAATGTTGAGTATGTAGTTGAAAAATTACCGTTGTTCTCTCTCCACCTAACCTTGTTGACTCCATAGTTTGCCTTATTAGACTGAGCGCCCATGTGGCTTTGGTAGTCAAGCATAGGAGGAGGGCAAGATGACAACAAGAACATTATCTTATTACGATAATGTATAGAATAAATGTGCAAGCACAAAACTTGAGGAGGTCCGACTGTGCAAATAGGACAATACATTCTGAAGGATGGCCCACCGATAGAAGGCTTGGAAGTTCAATTGTTATATCAAAAGCATCAAGACCAAGGTTAACGAAGAAAACCGAGCTGTTAGAATCATAATTGTTCAACCAGAAGCGAAATATAGGAGAATTCAAGCCATTCTCCAAGATGAAACCTACCCAAGGGGGAAGCTAATGCCTTTGGTGCCATAATTCTGTTGGTGGTATCCAATTATCTCCCTGAACATTATCAACAATCAGTGAAATGACTCTCAGCCATTCTTCAAACCTCTCTGTTTATAGGCGACTACTTATCGGATTATGATGATTTACCATCTGTTTGATAGCTTAGCTTTGCTCTGCTAACAAGAGCTTCTTATCAAGTATTGAGCATTGGTTAAACTTGACCACACGATCGACACAACTTAGTTGGCTGAGTTAATCTTGTCAACCATTTGCCATATAAAAGTTTAGGCAACCAACAGGATCCAACCTAGATGACCGACAATATTTACTTGATCAAGCCGACTAGTGGGCCTCTTTAGCTTAATCGACAGATAATGCCTATAATGAACTTGATAGTCTAGTATGTTGAGCCTTAGAGCAATCAGACTCTAGGCCTACATATGTAAATCCTTATAGTACCTTGTATATTCCCCACAAATGTAAGGGCATAAATATAACTTGACATATTGTACCTCATTTCTTTTATAAAATGGGATCATTTTATGAATAAAAGGGTCACACACCTCTCTCAAATCATCGTTCATTATTGTGCATATCTCTCCCTCTCCCTCTCCCTCTCCCTCTCATATCTTACACTATGTTATTTAGTGTGATTCATGGACAAATTTAGATTCAAAAGATAGAGAATCACATAATGAGGTAAAAGAGAGGTTTAGACATACGTAACATTAGAAATAGTCAAATGGAGATTCCAAATAACACGTATAACACTAATTTTTTTATGAATTTATACTTCAAATATAATTGAAACGTGTAGAAACATTGCTCTTTATTATTTTAGAAATGATATTTCACCACTATAATCGAATCAATCAAGTTAATGCTCTGAATGAATCATTTGATTCAAATCACTCCTTAATTAAAAGGTTACATGAGAATCTTATCATTGATGCCTAAAGCTATGAATTTAGCTTGAAGATAATTAAACGTTCGAAAAATTGTCTCAAATTTTGCCTTGGATCGAGATCGAATTGAATTAAACGAGTCGAGCTACGAGCCAAAATTATGGATCGAATTTTTTTCGAGCGGACCGTTGCTCAGCTTGAAATCGGATCTTTAACATCCCTAGTAATATTAGGGCTGTAAATTTAGCGAATTCAGCTCGAAGATCATTAATCACTCGCAATTTGATTCATATTTTGGCTTAGATCGAGAGAAGATCATTAATCACTTGCAATTTGATTCATATTTTGGCTTAGATCGAGATCATATCTAAATAAACAAAGCCGAACTACCAACAAAAAACTTAGATCAAATTTTTTTCAAGTCAACCCCAGCTCAACGCAAAATTATATTGTCGACAGCCCTAGCATGCCCATGACACAATACTACACATCTCAAACAAAATTGTAGCTCGAGCATAATCATATATCATAAACATCAACATGAAATCATAATATAACCTTTTCCATAACATTCATGATCAAGTAAAAAAGAATACATAAATTATTAAATATAAAAAATTATAAAGTCTTTGTGTATGATGGAGAGACAAGTACAAGTAGCAAATGACTAATACAGGGAAAGAGATTATCTTGATGATTCAGGTATGAAAACAAAATAGTCATCTTTAATAGTCTCTATACTAATTTACTTAGCTAGCACAATGTTCAATATTTGCTTTGATGAGATGTATTTTTTATTAAGATCTATCTATGCGTCCACACAAATCTTGATGTCAAATTTTATAAAAAATAAAAAAATCGTCCCTCTGTTACAAAAATAATTGAGTACTGATCATGTAAATAAAAAAAAATTGATGTTTTAGTCAAAGTATTTGAATTAATTATGAATTCTTTGAAGGTTCATTTCACTAATTCCGATCTTGCCACTCCGCAAAAATAAAATTGAATTAAAACAAAGTAGATGTATTTGCCTTCATGTCAATGATCCAATTGGTTCCTTCCACCCTTAGTGAATGTTAACATCGTAAATGTCATGATTAAAACATCAATAAAACGTGAAATATACGTA
This sequence comes from Phalaenopsis hybrid cultivar, assembly GCA_002079205.1. Classification (NCBI taxonomy): domain Eukaryota; kingdom Viridiplantae; phylum Streptophyta; class Magnoliopsida; order Asparagales; family Orchidaceae; genus Phalaenopsis; species Phalaenopsis hybrid cultivar. Next base: position 16,612 of record JXCR01141825.1, on the reverse strand, counting down.
GGTTTGAAATCAATTGAAACATTAATGTTGCCTTTCACATTTCTTACATATTGGCACTGCCTACACCACTTGTGTGCTATCAAATAAATTGAGATTCCAAAATAAATTTAAGGTAGTGGTTCACTGGTTTGTAGGTTTATTTTTCAACCTGGAGGTGCTAAATTGAAGGCCTTGCTTGTACGAGTTCTGTGTGTTTGGGTTTGTGTATGAAATTTTCTTTTAAGAAAAAAGGCTTTCGAATGCCGATGCTGCTATAAAGTTCGATCGAATATATTTACAAATACGTTTATGTATATTCTAGTCATACTATTTTAAAATTTTCATTAAAAATAATTTTGCTTCAAATTTTGGATTGTGATAGCCATTATTGGTACAAGTGAGATGAGATATGTGACTACCCATTTTAATTATAATTTTTGTAGAAATGAGAATAAATTTTTATTTTTAATAGCAAATATATTAAATTAAAGTTTTTAAAAAACTACTAAAAAGGTAACAAATATGACTGAAAACACTTCTCTTTACAAAAGTGCTTTCAAATGTTTAAGTAATTTAAATTGATTCACCAAACCTAACACAAATGTTTAAATAATTTAAATTGATTCACCAAACCTAACACAACCTAACTCAAATCATAGCAAAATCTTTTCTGGGACATCACCTGACTTCTTCATAACTAAATTTTCATAGAGCTTGATAAAACCATTTTTTTGGGAATTTTATAACACCCCAAACAATAGATAGAAAAATTAAAACCAAATGTAGATGCAAAACTTTAGCATGAAAAAGGGCGGATCTGGGAAATGTGAATGAATATAATTAGTAAGCTTCTTGCAGATTTTTACAAAATCATCCCAAAAGAACTTATGAATGCCCTAAANTCTTCTTCTCTATTATTATATTTTTGAGAATGTAAAATTGCAATAACACTTCATTTGAAGTATCTACACCATCTTCTTCTTCTAAATCTTACTAGAATCAAATTAACAACTATAACANACTACCAACAAAAAACTTAGATCAAATTTTTTTCAAGTCAACCCCAGCTCAACGCAAAATTATATTGTCGACAGCCCTAGCATGCCCATGACACAATACTACACATCTCAAACAAAATTGTAGCTCGAGCATAATCATATATCATAAACATCAACATGAAATCATAATATAACCTTTTCCATAACATTCATGATCAAGTAAAAAAGAATACATAAATTATTAAATATAAAAAATTATAAAGTCTTTGTGTATGATGGAGAGACAAGTACAAGTAGCAAATGACTAATACAGGGAAAGAGATTATCTTGATGATTCAGGTATGAAAACAAAATAGTCATCTTTAATAGTCTCTATACTAATTTACTTAGCTAGCACAATGTTCAATATTTGCTTTGATGAGATGTATTTTTTATTAAGATCTATCTATGCGTCCACACAAATCTTGATGTCAAATTTTATAAAAAATAAAAAAATCGTCCCTCTGTTACAAAAATAATTGAGTACTGATCATGTAAATAAAAAAAAATTGATGTTTTAGTCAAAGTATTTGAATTAATTATGAATTCTTTGAAGGTTCATTTCACTAATTCCGATCTTGCCACTCCGCAAAAATAAAATTGAATTAAAACAAAGTAGATGTATTTGCCTTCATGTCAATGATCCAATTGGTTCCTTCCACCCTTAGTGAATGTTAACATCGTAAATGTCATGATTAAAACATCAATAAAACGTGAAATATACGTAGGTTTGAAATCAATTGAAACATTAATGTTGCCTTTCACATTTCTTACATATTGGCACTGCCTACACCACTTGTGTGCTATCAAATAAATTGAGATTCCAAAATAAATTTAAGGTAGTGGTTCACTGGTTTGTAGGTTTATTTTTCAACCTGGAGGTGCTAAATTGAAGGCCTTGCTTGTACGAGTTCTGTGTGTTTGGGTTTGTGTATGAAATTTTCTTTTAAGAAAAAAGGCTTTCGAATGCCGATGCTGCTATAAAGTTCGATCGAATATATTTACAAATACGTTTATGTATATTCTAGTCATACTATTTTAAAATTTTCATTAAAAATAATTTTGCTTCAAATTTTGGATTGTGATAGCCATTATTGGTACAAGTGAGATGAGATATGTGACTACCCATTTTAATTATAATTTTTGTAGAAATGAGAATAAATTTTTATTTTTAATAGCAAATATATTAAATTAAAGTTTTTAAAAAACTACTAAAAAGGTAACAAATATGACTGAAAACACTTCTCTTTACAAAAGTGCTTTCAAATGTTTAAGTAATTTAAATTGATTCACCAAACCTAACACAAATGTTTAAATAATTTAAATTGATTCACCAAACCTAACACAACCTAACTCAAATCATAGCAAAATCTTTTCTGGGACATCACCTGACTTCTTCATAACTAAATTTTCATAGAGCTTGATAAAACCATTTTTTTGGGAATTTTATAACACCCCAAACAATAGATAGAAAAATTAAAACCAAATGTAGATGCAAAACTTTAGCATGAAAAAGGGCGGATCTGGGAAATGTGAATGAATATAATTAGTAAGCTTCTTGCAGATTTTTACAAAATCATCCCAAAAGAACTTATGAATGCCCTAAATGTCATAGATATGCAGCCAATTGAGAGATTGAATTATGATCGACAAATAATACGTGTACAAATATATATATCTGAGATATGCACAAAAAATAACAAAGAATTAAAAAAAATTAAATAAATTTCACATCTTAACAACAACACCACAACAATGTCATATATGTACATCTAACATTGATATAGAAGGGAAAAAATAAAATGCAAAGTGATGGACCTAAAAAACACACCTTAATAGCAACCGATAATATCATCGGCCTCTTATATTTAATGAAATCTTCAAAATATGTTACATCTCATCAATAAGGAAGCCAAATAAGACTGACAAAGCTAGTCAAGATAATTAGGCTTTCAACATAGAGCTAAATTACTACACAAGTCAAATTTAGTAGCAATTTTGCAAAGCCAAAATGAGCCCCAAGTGAAAATAAGCTTGTAATTATGATGATAAGAGTTGCGGGACTCATGCTAGGCTAAAAGATGGTCAAGAGGGATGAAGAGCGGTAAGATAATAAAAGACTAAGTGGCTTAGATGTCACGATTTCTAATTTCAAATTTATGGCATGAGTAGCAAGCAACCTAATTTGAAAACTCCGAATAAAGTTCTCCTAGAATCCAATTGTAATAGATAATAAAATATTATTTACTAAAAGTTTAATGTCTAATTAAAATGTTTGTATGTGGGGATATACATTACATGATTAATTAACGAGTTGAACACTATTGGATAGAGGACTTGATCTTGTGTTTGGCTCATTCAAAAAATTGAACTCAAAATATATGTTCATGTTTGGCATAATTATTGTATAGATGATTCAAACATGAGTTCCTTAGTGAGTTAAACATAAATAATTCATGAATTACAAGCCATTTTGATAGCCCGTTTTTAAGAGAGCAAGTTTAAACATGTATTATAAATGACTATTCTTTGAGTGGTGGTCCAGGATGTGTTCTATGAAGTTGGGATGACTACATGCTAATAGATAAGGTCAGGATGATAGAAAAAAGGTTATAAAAGCTTAATCCATATTTTAGGGTAGCTAAAGTTATTTGCATCTACATTTACACTTAATAATTACAAGAATGAGCTAAACCTTTTGTAAATGTATCAATAGATAGAATGTCAAATATGTCTTAAAAATTGGAGTGTTATCTCACTAGGTACATATTGGCTCCCAACTTATCCTTTTAAATCTATCTCCTCTTCTCTTTTTATAATTCTTCTTCTCTATTATTATATTTTTGAGAATGTAAAATTGCAATAACACTTCATTTGAAGTATCTACACCATTTTCTTCTTCTAAATCTTACTAGAATCAAATTAACAACTATAACCTTATGAGCATGATCAAGTTTTAATGGAGGTGGACTGGAGTTTAGGAAAGCTACATTGTTGTCGTTGGAGAGGTGACAGGACATCTATATAGCTAATGCAACTATAATTTTGTCCGCATAAATATTCATAACCACGAGAGGGTTTGGGAGAAGAAGTTTCAAAACTAATGCATAGAAATGCACTTAGAGCTCATAGCATCACAATGCTAAATAGTATCACAATGCTAATGGGGATGCCATTGATGGGTTTAGGGATGCAGTGAAGAAGAGAATAATATTGGTTAAGACACAATAAAATTGATTACTTCTAACATTTACTTATTTATTATTTATTTTCTTAGGACTGAGTTGATCCTGGGATTAAATAGAAATGGAATTTCTTAGAACATATTTTTCCAAGAAAAGGTGAACATAATTTTTTTGTTTTTTCCTATAATTAATTATTGTAGTACACACCTTAGCACAATAGCAGAAAGACACCATAGTGGTCATAGGCCCATCACTATTCCACTGTAAAAGACCAAGCGGAAAAGCCTTCTAGCACTAATTCTAGAGAGCCCATCAAAGCCCATAAGTCCATTTGTACTCAGCCAAGATAGCCCAAATGTAAACCTTTTAAGCGGGGACAGGTTCTTAAACCATCTTATTCGCCCAGATCATTGATTTCTCAGTCACACTTTCTGAAGAGTAGTTATCATTACTGATTGTGATTAAGATTTAGTCATGATTTCCTATAAATTATTTTGTGGTTAAATAACTACCCTTAATCAGCCACCAAATTTTCTTAATCATATTAGTATTAGTCAAACTCTTAATTTAAAATATAAAGAATTATGGCTAAATTATTGTACCTTTACTAACTTCTTAAATAATTTATAGCGCTCAACTTTCAAAATAATGCGAACGTACGCAGCTCAGTATTTCTAAAGTTCACATTTGGTTTCATTATTGATAAGGTCTAATAAGAATTAAATAGTGTTTGGTTTTTCCCATTAATTACTCCATTGATGATCTGACGAGTTATACGCATACTTAGGGGATCATAAAATTGTAAGAACTCATTTACTCACTTTATTAATCATCAAACTTATTTTAAGAAAAACTATAACTACAAGATAGAAAATGTGATTCATGATGTTAAATTTAGTCGCAAAACTTGAGAAAAATAAGACTAAAATTTAAATTTGTTCAGATTTTAGGTAGGAAATAATGAGATTTTAGCTTAAATTCATAATACTGAAACGTGCGATTTGTCTTAAAGTACCCAAATAAAACGGCCGACTTAAAACTCCTTTGGGTTAATGTAAAATGACGTATTCTTATGCTGTCCTGAAAAATCAAATTGAGAGAATTCTGAGCTTGCTTATGCTCCCAACTTTATACGCCAATATATATATTGTTCAGGGGTCAGATTTCTCGGTCTATCACTTTGACAGTTTGAGTGCTAAGAGTCGGTATAGGGTTTAGGAAAAAATATTACATCTGGATTTGAGTCCGGACAACAAATGTGATACTGCGGAGTTCCGACCTCTCTCTCCACCCCGCAGTATCACGTCCGTTGTCCTGACAGTCCTGACTAATATTTTTTCAGTGTTTAGGGTTTTAGGTAGTCCATGTGACAGCTACATTAACTCCCGAAAAGTGAATCCGGCTGGAAGATGCATGACTACGTTTCTCCTCGCCATTTTACTTAACATTAAGTTTATTACGCAATTAGCTAGCATCTCATGCTTATTGCCTGTCAACTTTTCTTTAGTCCTTTAGGGTTGCAGTTGGTTAATAAGCATTTCTGATACGATGAATATTCCAGTACCTAACGCATGAGAGCAAGCACGAGGCTGGCTGAGCTTTATTCTATTCTTCTCTATCTTTCTCGACCACCGGATACCTTATACGAAGCTTATTTTGAACATGTGGGCTCATATATATATGGAGTCTCATTATTTGCATTGCATAACTTTATTTTAAAAGGAGATTGTTGATATCTACGATGATTTTAATCTGTGCAGTATAATTTTAGAAGATGATCATTACTATTTTATTCACCCTATTGTTTTTGAAGAATATTGTAGGCTCTAGCAGAAAGAAAAATATTACAGCAGTGCTACGCAAGTTGAGTAGCCAATGAAATCACGCCACGACGTCCGGCGCGGTAACACGGGGAATATTCCCCCCCGTGTTATTCATATGTTATTGTGTGTTATTCATGTATTATTGTCCTAGGAATATTCCTGGTGTTATAATAATACAATAACACATCAATAACACATAAATAACATGGGGGGAATATTCTCACGTGTTACTGCACCATTTTTTTCTCTGTTGGGAATATTCTCCCGTGTTATTTTGGTGTTATTGTATTTTATTAATGTGTTATTGTGTCATGAGAATATTCTTGGTGTTATAATAACACAATAACACATCAGTAACAAATGAATAACACACAATAACACATGAATAACACAGGGGGAATATTCTCAGTGTTACTGTGACATTTTTTTTTCCTGTCGCGTGGGGTGTCGTGGCGTAATTTCATTGGCTACGCACGTTACTCTACGTGCGTGGTACTGATGTAATATTTTTTCCTAGCAGAAAATCTTTTTTTCATGCACTTATTTATGGTGCTGCTACCGATTTATTTTTAATTGCAAACATTGTAATTAGCCCCGTGTAATTGTTAATCGTAATTTCTTATTTAAACTTTGAATAAATGTTATGTATAGGGACACTTTATTTAAAAGCAAATTAAAAAATAAACATCTGCAGATAGCTCCATATTGATATTTTAATCATACTTTTAAATGACTCAATATGACTGGTNATATATATATATATATATTATTCAGGGGTCAGATTTTCCGGTCGATCAATTTGACAATTTGAGAGCTAAGAGTTGGTTTAGGGTTTAGGAAAAAATATTACGTTTGAATTTGAGTCCGGACAACAAATGTGATACTGTAGAGTTCCGACCTCTCTCTCCACCCAGCCGTATCGTATCCGTTGTCCTGACACTCCTGATCTAATATTCTATCAGGGTTTAGGATTTTAGGTAGTCCATGTGACAACTACATTAACTCCGGGAAAGTGAATTAGGCTGGTAGATGCATGACTACGTTTCTCCTCACCATTTTACTTGACATTAAGTTTATTATGCAATCCGCTAGCATCTCATGCGTTATGCCCGTCAACTTTTCTTTCGTTCTTTAGGGTTGCGGTTAGTTGATAAGCATTTCTGATACGATGAATATTCCAGTACCTAACGCATGGGAGCAAGCACGAGGCTGGCTGAGCTTTATTCTATTCTTCTCTGCCTTTCTCGACCACCAGATACCATATACGAAGCTTATTTTGAACATGTGGCTCATATATATATGGAGTCTCATTATTTGGATTGCATAGCTTTATTTTAAAAGGACATTGTTGATATCTGTCATGATTGTAATCCGTGCACTATAACTTTAGAAGAAGATTATGACTATTTTATTCATCCCATTGTTTTTGAAAAATATTTTAGGGCTCTAGCAGAAAATCTTTTATTCATGCACTTGTTTTATTTCATATTTATAGCGCTGCTACCTATTTATTTTTAATTGCAAACATTGTAATTAGCCCCGTGTAATTGTTAATCGTAATTTCTTCTTTAAACTTTGAATAAATGTTATGTATAGGGACACTTTCTTTAAAAGCAAATTAAAAAATAAACATCTGCAGATAGCTCCATATTCATATTTTTAATCATACTTTTAAATGACTCATTATGACTGGTGGCCAATGTGACTAAATTGATCACACTTTTATAACATAATGGTCATACTTTTTATAAAATATTAGCAATGACTAAGAAAAATATCGATCAAAAAATAATTGAATTACTTAAAAATATACAATACATAATATTTAATCACACTGTCAATACAAGTAGCACACAATTCAAAATTACTATAGTAATTTTTTTTTTAGTTAAGATGTGTGTGCATATATATATATATATATATATATATGATAGATAGATAGGTAGTACATACGTGCCTTCGCTTGTGAAGCAGTGAAGTAAACAGTGTAATTAATCTCTTTATGTGTGATATTAAAAATAGTTGGGGGCATGGAAGATTTTGGGCCTTGTATATATCCTCTCACACAGCTCATTGGTACTTATGAGATGGTGAAATGTTGTCCTTATGATCATGAAATTAACGAGCAGTTGTTAGTATGTTCATGTAACATTAATTAGTGAGGCCTGCGACAAAGTGCTGGGCTTTATACTTTCTTCTGCATGCCTTGAACTTTAACTGTACATTACATCGATGTGCACGCTTATCTGCATATAATTATGAATCTTGAAGTTAATGAGAAACACCTTTTGCATAATGTTCTTGTGTGGTGAAAATTCAATATTCTTTTGCATAAATTTAATTTTAAAAATAATACGCAATTTACACAACATTAATATTGTTAACTCCGATGGAATTTTCTTAAAGTTTCTTTAAATATAATTGGATTACCCCCATGACGATCGAATCATCAAAATATAGGCAATAAAAACATATATCTCAAACATAGATTTTAATATAAAGACCAAGAGTGCTTATAAGGTCACTTAAGCCACTTTTTAGAAAGACTTAAGCCACTCTTTAGAAATACTTGTCTATTAATCTATTTCATACTTTTCGCCCTTATTTCAGCTTGTAGAGAGATTTCTTCTTCAAGGAATCTAGTTAAGAGAATGTGAACTTTGCATACCTTTGATGCATCATACAACTACTAATTATTTTGAGCCGTCAATAGAAACAAATATCTGTTCGTATATTTCAATATCTTTCTTCTTAAGCATCAAAGCCTACTTTATAGTAATCACTTCAAAAATTTATCAAATTCTAATATATTCATCCATTGCATATCTCTATTCTTTTTCCCTTGTATAAATTCTTAGAAGTTCACCAACTCACATTTTGCAAAAACGACAAAAAAAGATCTTCTTAAGGATGCATCTTAGTTGCCTCATGGTAATCCTAGTCTTTTTCACACTATTCATTATTTAACTCACAAAATAAATATAGTAGTGATTTTCTCCATCACCAATTATTATTATTTAGATGGTCGGTATAGCGAGTAGTTAAACTAATCATTCCATAAACCTTTGATTCAATATGGTTGGCCATTTTCGTTAACCATAATCCAATTTATCTTTTCATCAAATATGAAATCTCAGCTCATAGTTACTTTTTATATCATTGAATAAGTACAACTCGTGATCTTTGAAGTTCATGCACCCCTAGAATTGAAGTCATTGTTTTTGTCATTTAGCTTACTTGTTAATTATACACATTATTTAATCTTATAAATTAAACATAAAGCTACAATTTAGATTTTTTATAAGCGCAAAGGGACCATGCACGGCCTAAATACTTTTGCTCCAAATCTCTGTGTCGCAGGGGCCATAGGTCTAGTGCACCATGCCGACATGGCCACCAAAAGCCTATCACTTTATCCTCATGAAAGTGTGATAAGTGCAGTGGAAATAGTGCTTTATTTGATAAATAATTACTTTTAATACTGAGATTAAGGACAAATGACAGTCAGTTCCTTGGATTAGACACCTTATCACTTAATTCATGCATATTAATTATGATATAAAGAAGGATAAGGTTATCTATTTTGGTTTATCTTTTTTTTTTTTATTTGGATTAAATAAGTTTGTTTGATGCTTTTTCTTGGTGGCCACCTATGCAATCTAACCTGGATTATTTTGTCTTGATATGGTCTGCGGGACATGCCGATTAGAAATCCATCGTAAGGTGCACGTGCTGTGTTGTAGTGCGTTCAGATACTAATTAATATTAGTCTTACATTCACGTAAAAATTTACTCACTTAGGGTCTGTATGGAAGTCGTTTGAAGAAGCATGTGTGAGATTGTTGAAGGATAATTTGTTCAAAAAATTGTGATAGCTATTATAACAAATATTTATTTTTGAAAAAATAAGACCATAGTGGGAAAATATAGTTTTTCGCTGTAATTTTTTAAACAGCAGAGTGGAAAAACTCGTTATTGCGAAGACCGGTGGCAAGGAAAGTGGAGTGGCAAAGTTGGTAGGAATGGTGGTGCCGGAGTTCAGTCCAAGTTCACTGTAGGAAACATGTGATCCAAAAATTCTTTAACCAGTAGTATCAATAGACGATGTAAATACTTCCAAAAAAGCATTAAGACCCATGAGGAGAGGTTATGGACGTCCTTGTCGAAGTGCGGAGAAAATATTACGTCTGAAATATTACATTCGATTCTGGACGTAATTTGCGTCAGGAGTCCAATGGCGGGGCGCCAATGTGTCAAGTGAGCCCCACCACAATACACTGGTATTGACCGGGGTTAAAAGCTGTGGGGCCCACTTGACATGTGTCGCCTCACCATTGGACTCCGGATGCATCCGGAGTCTGGATGTAATATTTTTTCCGAAGTGTGGAGTCGTAGGACAACGAACACTTAATCAGTTTTATAAGATTATAAGTTTTCAATGTTTGTCTCTAATCCTCTGTTAAACACGAAATAATCCGAATTTCTCAATTTATGTAAGGTTTTTAATTAAAATTAGTTATAAAAATGATGATAATATTTTTTAAAAATAGGAGATATAATGGTATTTTTATATCAATTAATAGTGTTAAAAATAAAAAAAATAAAAAACTTTCTATTCAAACAACAATATCGACCATATCAGCTTTTACAACCATAATTTTATACCGTTGTTTTATCTAAAATTAAAGAAACTTTTATGAAAGAAGAAGCACACCTAAATGGAGTCAAAGTTCAGTGCCTGCCAGAAAGTAACGGATTATTTTTTTTAAAAAAAAAATTATAATAGCCATAAAATTTTTTGAAAATCAGTTTTTTTTGCAACAACTTCACAACTTCTTTTTCAAACTACAACCGCCCCACCCCAAATAGACTCTTAATTAGGGGTGTGACTAATAAGTTGTAGTAATTTTGAACTAAAGTTGTTTTGTTTTTAATAAAATGATTTAAGATCATGCTATTTAACTTTTGGATTTAACTGCCCGAAAAATAATAACATAAAAAAATTAAATCTATGCAACATAATTTCTATGCATGTTGTCACATTTAATTAAATGACTAACAATTTTTAATATCTTGTTGTCACAAAACTATGCATGAAAAGACATTTTTCACTTGTAAAAAGTTAATGATGTTAATATTTCTATTGTGAGGTTTACAAATTGATTGATATGCATGTAAATATGGGAGTTTAGGTGTTAGATATACAAATGAATAAGAATTAACAAAATAATATTAAATAAAATTAAATGAAATGAACAAAAACAAGAGAAATGAATAGCACTTTCATTGATGTTTAATGTCAAACTAAAACTTGGGAGATTAAAACCAAAACTCTAACACTTTGAGACTATATATATATATATATATATA